>JASCZI010121127.1:13555-27602 GCA_036250425.1 Stylosanthes scabra | reverse complement strand
CAACCAAGCACAACTTCGGAATTGGAAGGAACTGCGGTTGAAGCCACAGCAATAGTACCTGCAAGGGTGCAGGCCAATTCAGTGCAGGTAACTTGCATTGTGATTTTAATACTGGAATAACTAATGAAGTCTTTTGCTTTACCTGATGTTTATATGAAAAGTTAATAATAATTTTTACAACTTTTAATTTCTCTCTTTTTTTTCACATATAATTAGGATCATGATGAAGCACAACGTTAGACCAAAACTATTTTTTATTAACAAAAGTTGGCCAATGATAGACCTTATATCATGTCAGTTTTTAACTAAATCATTGTCCATTTTCCAACTAGTGAGATATTACTGCAATGCAGTATGTGTGCCATGGAAAATAATTTCCACCTTTTTTGTGTGCAGCCAATTCGAAATATTTCTGAAAGATTTCAAGCTTTGTGCATGAAGGATAGTGGTGTTCTATATGAGGATCCTTATCAGGTTTTTATTTGTTTTTTTTTTTTTTTTTTGGAAATTTTGTTCTTTTCCTTTTTTATATGAAACAGTAGGCATATATACATTCTACTTACAAAGACTGTATTTACCCAAGCTTATATTCTTAGTGCCTTCAAATATATATTTTCACAGATTGGCATTAAGGCAGAATGGAGAGATCATCATGGGCATATGGTTCTTTTCTTGGAAAACAAGAATACTCCTCCCCTTGTCTCTGTTCAAGCTATCAAGTTGCCTCCCACCCATTTCAAGTTGGAGCTCTCACTAGTACCGGAAACTATACCTCTCAAATATAAATATTATTTTGTTTACTTTCGTACTTATATCGGTTGTATAGGTGCAATGCCCACTTGAAGTCATTAATCTCCGTTCGAGCAGAGATGTTGTTGTTCTTGACTTGTCCTACAAGCTTGGAAACGATATGGTACTCAACTCTAAAATTGTATTCTATATTCCTGATTGTACAATCCATGATTTTCTTCTTCCAGAATAGATGTCGTGTGTAGGGTAAATAGAGTATTTAATGCTATTTCTAATATGCATTCATAAACATTTGTCTGTCATTTTATAGGTCAACGTCAAACTTCGCCTTCCAGCTGTTCTGAATAAGTTTCTTCAGCATATATATAGCTGCCGAAGAGTTTTTCCCACAATGGAGATCACTTTGTGGACCACCTTTGAAGCTTCAAGAAGTGGTATGTAATCCTGGGCTATAATTATATATGTGAAGTTTATATTTTGCCAACTTGGATGTATTTTAGGGATGTTCAATTCACAGTGGGATATCATATTATCATTGGTATAGCTGCTTTATTCTTCTGGTCATGTGGTCATATGTTTATCTTTCATGGTTGTTTTGGAGGTCTGAGGTGTTAGACCACTTCCACTGATGGAGATGACAAATTTATTCAATGGTTTCCATTTGACAGTTTGCCCAGGACTGGGTATGATTGTGAAGTCCCTCTTGTTACCTCGTTTTTCCATCTTTATTTCCCAGAAATACTTTAACATTGTTAATTTATTTGTAACTTATTTCTCCTATCTGTGTGCTTTAGGATCCAAATCCAAACAATCTTCTTGTGAGCACAACATTCTACTCGGAAAGTACTTGGGCAATGCTCTGTGTCTAGTAAGTATTCATCATTCATGTTAAACCTTATGTCCTGCATTTGAATTCCTTGAAAATATATTCGTGAATTTTAAATAATCTAAAATAAGAAGGAAAACGGTGGAAGCATTTTTCTCGCATCAAGCTTACATGTCCATTTTCAATTTTCTTATATTGGTCTTCGTAGATAATACATATGTGAATGGTATAAGGGACTTATATTTTGCCCCCTTTCCCCGTAAGCATATGGATTGTTATTTTATTAATTGATACTCGATATTTTATTGGTTGTGCTATCTGAACACCAGTCATTAGTAATTAAACTTTAATTAAACCAGTTTTAGTTCACACTATAGGGAAGTAGCTGTTTTAACATTGCACGTAAATGACATGCAGATAAGAATCAAAACAGATCCTGCAGATAGAACCCAGCTGCGAATGACAGTTGCTTCCGGGACCCTACAGTAACATTTCAGTATGTGATTCAGTTTCTTATTCACCGAAGCCGTCAATAAGTTCTATACTTTTACTGATCATTTCCATATTGTCTTGCAGGTTGAAGGAGTTCATCAAGGAACAACTAGCCATCATCCCCACAGCAACACGAGTACCGACACAACCACCTCCTCCAACTCCTCCGGTGGTTCAACCTGTCAGTGCTCCCGCCGCTCTGACAGATCCTGGGGCGTTGCTGGCTGCTCTTCTATGACTAAATCGCTGCTTTGATGTTGTGATTATAGAGGAATCAGCTCAAGCTGTAAGTTTGAAATCTTTTTCAGTGTTAGATTGCTTGAAGTTCAATTAATTTGGCTAAGCTGCCTAACCAATTTAGTAGTATATAGTGATGGAACTCATGATAGGCATAATTGATAATAATCAGATAATTTTTCGGATTTCATTTTCATGCTAACTCAGTATAAACTTTTCTATATAAAGATAGAATAATCTATTTTTAGAAATCGTCCAATCCTTTTTTTCTTTTCTATTATTATTTTTTTGTCAAAAATTTTGGTGGCCTTTTACTTGGGAGTACACTAAATGCATACATACATATTCCTCTTATATCTTGCTATTTCATTTTTCCAGAAATTGTGCTTACTGTTTTTCGTTGCACAGTTGTCTGTGTGCTTGCATTTTTTAATGTCTAGTATACTAATTTCTGCAAGTAATCATATGCAATTGCCTTATTGTTATTTTAGTCAGCATAGTGAATTTACTCGTGTCTCAAATGTTATATTTTGTTCCCTAAGTAAATTGTTAGTTGTGTTGTTCTTTTGTTTTAATTGCAATAAGTAGATTAATGATTGTCAATGTGTAATGAATTTCCTTTTTCAATGTAAAAGTCAATGTTGCTAATTTTATTAAATCTCTTTGGACGACATGCTACCTATGAACAGGTGGAACCTGCAACCCTTGTGCCATTAGTCAATCAATGCAAAAAAGTATTTCCGGTATTATTCACCACCCCACTCTCTCATCAAATGATCGTGGACTGTTTATATTTTACAACATTGTAGTTGCAGTTATGTCTTAAAATGCCCAGTTTGCAGGTTATAACTCAACTAACTAATGATATTTAGAAATGAGATTTCTAGTATTATGGATTTATTGATTTTTTATATAGGACCTGGCAACATGGATTTGTTATTGTACATCAGGTATTGAACTTGTTTAAAAAGGCTGGACTAAGCACAGTTGTGGTCATATTTGGTATACTGTTGTCACCACTGCTACTACATTTAACTTGTTTGAAGGTTGGTGATCCTACACAGCTTCCAGCAACTGTAATTTCAGATGTTGCTAAGAATCATGGGTAAACAATTCTACTTATGATAATCATATCTTCTAGCTATATAAAACTAATCTGCTTTATACCCTAATTTTGTGCTGTTTTTGCCTCATGATTTAAGATATGGCACAATCTTATTTGAAAGATTGATGCAAGCTGGCTATCTAGTTAAAATGTTGAAGACCCAATACTGAATGCATCCTGAGGTCGGTTCTTATTTTACTCTAACTTTATAAAGTTATTTTGTTGTGTATTTCTGTTCATACTATGCTCATGCTTTACATTAAGGATTGAAATTTTAATTGCATCACAAGAGTTGTTATTTTTTCTTGAAGACACCAAAAATTAGTAGAATTATATCATACTCATTACTCATTAGATTTGGTCCTTAGTTTTATGAGACTCTATCAGTTTTAATTTGCGTGAATAAGTTCATATTTAGATTTTGTGATATGGATATGAATGTGGCTAGAATAATTTTTGTGATAGATGAGCATATGGTAGAACTAGATTATATTCATGACTCTTTTGAACATATTAAAAGGAATGTTATATATCCAAATATTTGAGACCTTATGAAGCATGGACCATGTCATTCATAACTCTGCCTATATAGAACTTTCTTGCAAAAGTTCTTATATAGCCGGTTCCAAGCCCGGATAAAAGAGGAGGATGAATGGTGGTAAACATAGCTTTTATCACCCGAAAAGATTGAGAATACTTGGACCCAATTCGAAAAAAAAGTTGGTATTGTTGCTTCGATGAAATGAGTATTTGACATGTCATACTCAGACCCTTTTCGAAAAAAAATTGGTAAAGTTGCTTCGATGAAATGAGTATTTGGCATACTATATTCCGACTCTTTTCGAAAAAAAGTTGGTAAAGTAGCTTCGATAAAATGAGTATGTGGCATGCCATACTCGGACCCTTTTCGAAAAAAAGTTGGTAATGTTGCTTCGATAAAATGAGTATGTGGCATGACATACTCGGACCCTTTTTCGAAAAAAGTTCATAAAGTTGCTTCGATTTGACCCTTTTCGAAAAAATATTGGTATAGTTGCTTCGATAATAAGAGTATGTAGCATGACATACTCGGACCTTTTACGAAAAAAAGTTGGTAAAGTTGCTTCGATGAAATCAGTATTTGGCATGTCATACTCGGACCTTTTCCGGAAAAAGTTGGTAAAGTTGCTTCGATGAAATGAGTATTTGGCATGCCATAAAGTTGGTAAAGTTGCTTCGTTGAAATGAGTATTTGGCATGCTATACTCGGACCCTTTTCGAAAAAAAGTTGGTAAAGTTGCTTCGATGAAATGAGTATTTGGCATGCGATACCCGGATCCTTTTCGAAAAAAGTTGGTAAAGTTGCTTCGATAAAATGAGTATTTGGCATGCTATACTCGACCCTTTTCGAAAAAAAGTTGGTAAAGTTGCTTCGATAAAAATGAGTATATGGCATGCCATACTCGGACCCTTTTTGAAAAAAAAGTTGGTAATGTTGCTTCGATAAAATGAGTATGTGGCATAACATACTCGGACCCTTTTTCGGAAAAAGTTCATAAAGTTGCTTCAATTTGACCCTTTTCGAAAAAATATATGGTACATTTGCTTCGATGATAAGAGTATGTAGCATGACATAGACATACTCGGACTCTTTACGAAAAAAAGTTGGTAAAGTTGCTTCGATGAAATGAGTATTTGGCATGCCATACTCGGACTCTTTCCGAAAAAGTTGGTAAAGTTGCTTCGATGAAATGATTATTTGGCATGCCATATTCGGACCCTTTCGAAAAAAGTTGGTAAATTTGCTTCGATGAAATGAGTATTTGGCATGCCATACTCGTACCCTTTCGAAAAAAAGTTGGTAAAGTTGCTTCGATGAAAATTAGTATTTGGCACGCGATACTCGGACCCTTTTCGAAAAAAAGTTGGTAAAGTTGCTTCGATGAAATGAGTATGTGCCATGCCATACTCGGACCCTTTTCAAAAAAAAGTTGGTAAAGTTGCTTCGATAAAATGAGTATGTGGCATGAGATACTCGTACCCTTTTTCGAAAAAAGTTGATAAAGTTGCTTCGATTTGACCCTTTTCGAAAAAATATATGGTATAGTTGATTCGATGATAAGAGTATGTAGCATGACATACTCGGACCCTTTACGAAAAAAAGTTGGTAAAGTTGCTTCGATGAAATGAGTATTTGGCATGCTATACTCGGACCCTTTCCGAAAAAAGTTGGTAAAGTTGCTTCGATGAAAAGAGTATTTGGCATGCCATACTCGGACCCTTTTCGAAAAAAAGTAGGTAAATTTGCTTCGATGAAATGAGTATTTGGTATGCCATACTCGTACCCTTTCGAAAAAAAGTTGATAAAGTTGCTTCGATAAAATGAGTATTTGGCATGCTATACTCGGACCCTTTTCGAAAAAAAGTTGGTAAAGTTGCTTCGATAAAATGAGTATGTGGCATGACATACTCGGATCCTTTTTCGAAAAAAGTTGATAAAGTTGCTTCGATTTGACCCTTTTCGAAAAAACTATATGGTATAGTTGCTTCAATGATAAGAGTATGTAGCATGACATACTCGGACCCTTTTCGAAGAAAAGTTGGTAATGTTGCTTCGATGAAATGAGTATTTGGCATGCCATACTCGGACCCTTACGAAAAAAAAGTTGGTAAATTTGATTCGATGAAATGAGTATTTGGCATGCCATACTCGGACCCTTTTCGAAAAAAAATTGGTAAAGTTGCTTCGATAAAATGAGTATGTGGCATGCCATACTCGGACCATTTTCGAAAAAAAGTTGGTAATGTTGCTTCGATAAAATGAGTATGTGGCATGACATACTCGGACCCTTTTTCGAAAAAAGTTGATAAAGTTGCTTCGATTTGACACTTTTCGAAAAAATATATGGTATAGTTGCTTCGATGATAAGAGTATATAGCATGACATACTCAGACCCTTTACGAAAAAAAGTTGGTAAAGTTGCTTCGATGAAATGAGTATTTGGCATGCTATACTCGGACCGTTTTCGAAAAAAAGTTGGTAAAGTTGCTTCGATGAAATAAGTATGTGGCATGACATACTTGGACCATTTTCGAAAAAAAGATGATATAGTTAATTCGATGATATGAATATGTGGCATGATATACTTGACCCTTTTCGAAGAAAAAAAAATTGGTAAAGTTGCTTCGATGATATAAGTATGTAGCATGACATACTAAGATCCGCTTCGATGATATGAGTATGTAGCATAACAAACTTGCACCCTTTTCGAAAAAAGATGGTATATTTGCTTTGATAATATATGAATTTAGAATGTCCCCGTTAAAAAATATGGTACAGTTGCTTCGATGTGATGAGTATGTGGCATGACATACTTGGATCCTTTTCGAAAAAAAGATGTTATAGTTGCTTCGATGATATAAGTATGTAGCATGACATACTAAGACCCGCTTCGATGATATGAGTATGTAGCATAACAAACTTGCACCCTTTTCGAAAAAAAAATGGTATATTTGCTTTGATAGTATATGAATTTAGAATGACCCCATTAAAAAATATGGTTCAGTTCCTTCCATGTAATGAGTATGTGGCATCACATACTTGGACCCCTTTCGAAAAAAAGATGTTATAGTTGCTTCGATAATATAAGTATGTGACATGACATACTTGACCTTTTTCAAAAAAAGAAAGTTATGTGACATGACATACTAAGACCAGATTCGATAGTATGAGTATGTGGCATAATATACTTGCACCCTTAGAAAAAGGTATAGTTCCTTCAATGTAAGTATGTGGTATGACATACTAAAACCCTTTTCGAAAAAAGTTGGTAAAGTTGCTTTGATGAAAAGAGTGGCATGTCATACTTGGATCCTTTTCGAAAAAAAGATGGTATAGTTACTTTGATGATATGAGTATGTGGCATGACATACTTGACCCTTTTCGAGAAAAAAGTTGGCAAAGTTACTTAGATGATATGAGTATGTGGCATGGCATACTAAGTTCCTTTTTGAAAAAAAGATGATATAGTTGCTTCGATAATATGAGTATGTGGCATGACATACTTGGACCCATTTCAAAAAAAAAAAATGATAAAGTTGCTTCGATAATATGAATTTGTGGCATAGCAGACTTGGACCATTTTCGAAAAAAATATAATTGCTTCGATTATATGCTAATTTGAGTATGCGTCATGACATACTTGGACCCCTTCAAAAAAAAAATGATATAATTGCTTCGATTATATGCGAATGTGGAATGTCCCATTCGAAAAAATATATGATATAGTTGCTTCGACGTTAGGAGTATGTGGCATGACATACTTTACCTTTTTAGAAGAAAAAAAGTTGGTAAAGTTGGTAAAGTTACTTGACCCTTTTAGAAGAAAAAAAGTTGGTAAAGTTGATTCGATGATATAAGTATGTGGCATGACATACTAAGACCTGCTTCAACGATATGAGTATGTGGCATGACATACTTGAACCGTTTTCGAAAAAAAATGGCATAGTTACTTCGATAATATGAGTATGTGATACTTGGACCCTTTTCGAAAAAGTGGTATAATTGCTTCGATTTTATGTGAATGTGGAATGACCTTTTCGAAAAAAAAATGATATAACTGCTTCCATAAAATGAGTATGTTGAATGACATACTTGGACCCTTTTCGAAAAAAAGTTGGTAATGTTTCAATGAAATGAGTATATTGTATGAGATACTAAGACTCTTTTCGAAGAAAAAAAAAAGGTACAGTAGCGTCGATGAAAGAAGTATGTGGCTTGACATACTTCGAACTTATCGAAAAAAGTTGGTAAAGACGATTCAATAATATAAGTATGTTGGCTTGACATACTTCGACTATTTTCGACAAAAAATTGATAAAATTTAACAAAAAGTTGATAAAATTTTTTTCGATAATATGAGTATGTTGCACAACATACATGGATTCTTTTTTAAAATAAGATGGTGTAGTTGCTTCATTGATAAGAGTATGTGACATGATATATTTGGATCTTTTTCGAAAAAATATGATATAGTTGCTTTGATGATATGATATGAGTATGTGTCATGACTTACTTGGACCATTTTCGAAAAATAGTTGGTAAAGTTGTTTCGATTATATAAGTATGTCGCATGACATACTTGGACCCTTATCGACAAAAGATGGTAAAGTTGCTTCGATGTAATGAATATGTGGCATGACATATTAAGGCTCTTTTTTTAAAAAAAAAATGGTATATTTTCTTCGATGATATGAGTATGACATACTTGGACCATTTTTGAAAAAAAAGTTAATAAATTTGTTTCGATAAAATGGGTATCTGGTATGTATAATAAGTCGCTTGTCCAAAAAACGATGGTATAGTTGCTTCGATGATGTAAGGATGTGACTATGACATGCTTGGTCCTTTTCAGAAAAGAAAAAAAAAATGTGTGTAAAGTTGCTTCGATGATATGATATGAACAAAGTTGGTAAAGTTGTTTCGAGCTTCGATGAAATGAGTATGGGGCATGACATACTTTCGTTTTCGAAAAAACGTTGATAAAGTTGCTTCGATGATACGAGTATGAGACATGACATACTAAGACCATTTTCGAAAAAAAAATGTTATGGTTGCTTTGATGATATGATATAAGTATGTGGCCTGACATACTTGTACTCTTTTCGAAAAAAAGTTGTTTCGATTATATAAGTATGTGGCATGATTTACTTAGACCCTTTTCGAAATAAAGATGGTATAGTTGTTATGATGAAATGAGTATGTGGCATGACATGCTTGGACCTTTTTCGTAGCAATCTTGGTAAAATTGCTTCGAAGATATGAGTATATGACATGACATATTTGGACCATTTTCGAAAAAAAATGATATAATTGCTTCAATGATATGATATTAGTATGTGGGATTACATACTTGGTTCCTTTTTGAAAAAAAAATTGGTAAAGTTGCTTCGATGATACGAGTATGTGGCATGACATACTTACACCATTTTCGAAAAAAAAAATTGGTAAAATTGCTTTGATGATATGAGTATGTGGCATGACATACTTACACACTTTTCGACAAAAAGGTTGGTAAAGTTGGTTCGATGACCTGAGTATGTGGCGTGACATACTTGGACACTTTTCGAAAAAAGTTGGTAAAGTTACTTTAATGATATGAGTATGTGACATGACATATTTTGACCCATTCCGAAAAAAAATGGTATAGTTATTTCGATTATGTGAATGTTGCATCACCCTATTCGAAAAAAGATAGTATTGTTGCTTCGATGAAATGAGTATGTGGCATGATGTACTTTGATCTTTTTTGAAAAAAATGGCATAGTTGTTTCGTTGATATGAGAATGTGAGATGACATACTTGTACATTTTTCATAAAAAATAGGGTATAGTTGTTTCGATGATAGGCGAATTTTGCATAACCCTTTTCAAAAAAAGATGGAATATTTGTTTCAACGATATGAGTTTATAACATGAAATACTTTGACCCTTTTCAAAAAATGGTGGTATAGTTGCTTGACCTGATTCGAAAAAAAAGATGGTATAGTTGTTTTGAAGAAATAAGTATGGCATGACATACGTAGACCCTTTTCGAAAAAAAATGTATAATTATTTCGATGATATAAATATGTGGCATGACATTCTTTGACCTTTTTTGAAAAAAGATGATATAGTTGATTCGATGATATGAAAATGTGGCATGATCTTATTCGAAAAAATCGTATAATTATTTCGATGATATGAGTATGTGGCATGACATACTTGGACTCTTTTCGAAAAAAAAATCGATATAGTTGTTTTGATGATGTGAGTATATAGCATGACCATATTCGAAAAAAAGATCGTATTGTGGATTCGATGATATGAGAATATAACATGACCCTATTCGAAAAGAAGATGGTATGGTGACTTCGATGATATGAGAATGTGGCATAATCCAATTTGAAAAAAAGATGGTATAATTGTTTCGATGATATTAGAATGTGACATGACCCTGTTCAAAAAAAAAAGATAGGATGGTTGTTTCCATGATGAGAATGTGGCATGACGCTTTTCGAAAAAAAAGTTGGTATAGTTGCTTCGATGAAATGAGTATGTAGCATGACATTTGTGGACCATTTTCGAAAAAAAATGGTATTGTTTATTCGATGATATGAGAATGTGGCATGACCCTATTCGAAAAAAAAAATGATATAGTTGTTTTGATGATATGAGTATGTGGCATGACCCCATTAAAAAAAAAGATAGTATATTTCCTTCGATGATGAAAATGTGGCATAACCCTTTTCGGAAAAAAAGGGTATAGTTGTTTCGATGAATTGAGTATGTGGCTTGACATACTTAGATCCTTTTAGAAGAAAAATATGGTATTGTTATTTCGATAATATGAGAATGTGGCATGTCCATATTTAAAAAAAAAATGATACAGTTGCTTCGATGATATTTGGACCCTATTTGAAAATGAATGTTATAGATGTTTTATGATATATTAGGACTTTTTCGAAAAAATAGTATAATTGTTTTATGATATACTTGGATCCTATTTTAAAAAATGGTATAATTACTTTTATAATATACTTTGATCTTTTTCAGAAAAAATGATATAATTACGTTGTCATATATTTGAACCCTATTCAAAAAAAAATGGAATAGTTGTTATTTCAATATGCTTTGATCATATTCGAAAAAGATATAATTGCTTTGATTATATGAAAACGTGGTATAATATACTTTGATCCTTCGGAAAAAAAAAAATTTCATAATAATATACTTTGATTCTATAAAAAAATTTATAATATACTTGTACTCTATTCAAAATAAAAATGCCAAAGTGGTTTTGATTACATGAGAATGTGTCATGAATATGTAGATTCTATTCAAAGAAGGTTGGCATAGTTATTTTATGATATACTTGGACGTATTAGAGAAAAAAACATAGTGGACTAACCATTTAATGTAGCTTAATGCACGGTTAACAAAGCAACACTTATCCAGTGTTAAACTCTCATTAAGGCCACATCGTCTAGCCATCGTAACCACCACTAAGCTGGTCACCAGAGGCAGTTAATATATATATATAAGCTAGGATTTCTCTATTTGCGTCCGACGGGCAAAAGAGAAGGTATGCTTTGTTCGTTTCTAAAGAAGTTAAGAGGATCAACCTTGGTTTTCACATGTACTAATCTATTGAAATTATTCTTGAAGTACTTCACACCCCAAATGCTAGCTTCCTTATAACTTGTGTAGCCATTTTTATTGTTGACCCCAATGTCAAGGTCTCTATAATTGATATATGCAGCTCTTGGGGACTTTGATACAAAAGGCTCCATGTAACTATAAAGCCTTCTGATCCAATTTATATGCCTTTGTGCCACCTCATCACCCTCCTCTAGCCAATACACAATATGCTGAATCTTGCATATATTTCCAGCTCTATGTGGGAAAGGAATCTCAGATTCTGGAATCTCATCCATTCTTCCCCATTAAGGATTGAATATCATGATTGCATATTGTGCCTCATCTTCATAAAACAGAGGCCATAAACCTTCTAGAGCTGACTCAGGAATTGGAATTGTCACATAATCTGATTTTCCTTTGAAAGAAGCAGCAATAGATTGTGTTCTGTTCAGCAAAACTTTAGGAGATTGAGTGATTGAGAAACCACCGAGGTAAAGCACTGATTGGATCCAACTCACCTCAGTGCAATCTTGTTTAACCAAACCCAATTCAGGGAAGCTTTTTTGCATCAGTGGAATGAGTTGATCCACAGTTCCAAGAAACATGGATTCAAATGTAGCTTGTACTGTTAAACCCCCTTGTTTAGTTGATGAGTTCACTCTCTGCAAGTCGATCCTGATGGTTAGATTCTTGTCTAGTTTATTTGCCACAAGGTGCCACTTATGAACAAGCTCAGTTGCATTTTGTTCTAGAGTCCTTGCAACTCTAAACACTGTTACAGTTGATGGAACCGAAACTAGCTTTATCTTCCATGAAATTATTACTCCAAAGCTTGCTCTACCACCACCTCTAATGGCCCAAAAGAGATCCTCACCTGAGTTGTCACATAGATACAAATACTGAGTATTAAATATATAGTATCATACAATAATGGCAGTTTCATAAAAATATTGCATTGTAGTTAATAATTTTACACAAAATGCTAATCATATATTCCCAACTCATCAAAATTCAAAAGTAATTAACTTTTAAATTAAACAACAATGCTATTTGGACACCAAAATTAGCTATCAAATAAGTCACCATATATAAATGTATAAATGTATAAATACATATGTAGTTTAACTTATTTTTAGTGTATATTTTGTATTTCAATATATATTACTGATGGTTAATTTTGGTGGCTGATTTTAATTTGAAAGTAATGCTATTTGAATAAGTGGTTTTGGCTAACCAAGTTTAACCAAGTAATTTATATCTATGCTAAATATAATATTATTTCGGTGTCAAATAGTATAAAAAATTGCACATAAATAAAGTTCTATTTGACATCGAAATAGTCTTTTATTTAGCATATAAATAAATAACTTGGTTGGACTTGATTGACCAAAACCACTTATTTACATAGAATTATTGTTAATATGCAAATAGCATAACTCAAAATTAAAATATGTTCTGAACTCATATATTTAATTGAGCGAGTAATATAAACTTGAGTTAAATGAGAAAAAAATATACATACTCACACATGGCTTCTCTGTCAAGAAATCTACCATTGACATCAATAATGTGAGCATCGATGATGTTATCAGCAGCGAGACCGTATTTACGCATCAAGAATCCATAGCCACCACCATTGAATTGTCCACCAACTCCTACGGTGGCGCACACGGCAGCAGGAAATCCAAGTGTATTGCTTTGTTGGCTGATTGTATAGTAAAGCTGACCAATAGTTGCACCAGCTTGGACCCATGCAGTGCGGCTATCTGCGTCTACATCGATCTGGCTCAAATTAATGAGGTCAATGATGATGAATGGAACTTCTGAAACGTATGAGAGTCCTTCGTAGTCATGTCCTCCGCTACGAGTTCGAATCTGCATGCCATGGCGTTTTGAACATATGATTGTGGCTTGAACTTGGGATATTTCTAAGGGCGTTACGATCACATGGGGCTTTGGTGTTGTTTTCGTTTCGAATCTGAGGTTGTGAATGGAGAATTTGAGTATGGATGAGTAGGATGAGTTGGATTTGGCGTAAACAACCTTAGATGTTGATGTTGAATAATTGGAATACTGATAAAAGCATTGAATGAAGTTTTCGTTATTGTTAGTATCATCATCAAGTGCCCTTGCTGATGAACATGTTAAAGATAATGGGGAAAAGAGAAGAACGGTTACAACACCTATGAAATAGAAACTTAAAGAATTCATTGTAATAATATCAACTCAAGTTGCAAATTTTAAAATTATGTATCATATTTATATATAGTAGTCAAGGTTAGCTAATTTAATTTGATATTCAAAAGTGTGAACACTGGCATAGCATGGATTATTCAACTTAGATGCCGCTAATTTAAGTGTTAAAAGAGATTAAAAATCAATTTTGATCATATGCAACGGGAGACATTCAATCACGTAAAACTAGACAAATGGTTATTATTGTTTAATGAAATCTTGACAAGTCGTTTAGACAAGTGTTG
>JASCZI010121126.1:41628-53944 GCA_036250425.1 Stylosanthes scabra | reverse complement strand
CACAAAAAAAAAAAAAAAAAAAAAAAGAGGTGTCAACAAAAAGAAAAAGAGAGAGGTGTTACATGATGAATACAATTTATTTTTTTCTATTAGTTAGTTAATTAATATATTTTTATTAATTAATGTCAAAGAAAAAAGTTTAAATATATAAACAAAATATATGCATTAACCAAAATTACTCAGTATATTAATATGAAAAATAATTTAAATGCCTAACTCATAAATCTAATTATATATAGTTCTAATTTTTACTAAGTGAAAATTTTATATTTTTAATATTTCTAAAAATAATATGCTATGATTGAATTCCTTATCATTTTAAGCATTAGATATATAATTAGGTTTATGAATTAGTCTTTTTTTTTTATCACGACTCTATTAATATAAATAAAAATTGTTGATGCTTTAGATTTTTCGTATTAAAAAGCTAAGGTAGTGTTTTTATACTTACACATATACAAGTTGAAATATGATTATAAATTACATGAAAAAAAAATAGCATGTTATGTTTTGAATTAACAACATGCAAGTATGCAACCCATTCTTCATCGAGTTTAAATTAATAACGCACTATTTGGCTTATGCTGCAGTCTGCAGACAATATATTTATTTGGTGTACAAAGTATGTAGAACAAAACATTTACATGGAGATTAATATTTTAAGCCCTGATGTTATAGGCTTGATATTGTAATATATATGACCTATAGTTTTTAATCGGGTAAGTTGTTGGGGACAAACGTAATAATTTAAAATTTTTGAAAAATTTTTGTAGCTGACATTCGACTAGCAAAATTGCAGCTTAAATTTATAAATAGTATTGAAGTATATTTGCTGAAATAATAATATATAATATGTGGTATTTATCTTTTAATTTACATCTAGCAAAGAAATATATAAAATTGTTAATTTTAAAATATTGGTAAAAATATACTAAATAAACATAAAAAGATTATTAAGTATTTTATGTTTAGTAACGAGTTAGTTGAAATTGACTGCTATTTCAGTAGTGTTGATTTTCTAGGATAATTGAAAACTTTAATTAAAGCTTGAAAAATTTACGCTATTACTCTACTTTGTTCTAAAACTTTTTTTTTTTTTTCTATAGTTTACTTTGTTCTAAAACTTAAAATTTTCTTTAGAAGAAACTAAAAGAATCAAACGATGAATGCCGTGAACTCGATCTCTCTTTTGAGAAGTTACTAATAATTCATTCAAAAAATACATAATATAATAATAATAATAATAATAATAATAATAATAATTTATTATGACAAAATTTTTAGAATTTACTTTCCATATATTATTATTGTAAAACATGCAATCAATAATATATTATCAAATCAGCTCACATTAGTAAAAATAATTAATTTTTAAATTCATTATTTCAAAAGTCATATAAGTACGTCATGTTATCAAAATTAAATTTTTAATTTTTAATATTATCTTATTAATTAAACAACAAACATTAGTTCTATACTTCCATTAGTTAGAGACTTCTAAAACCCTAATAACTTTTTTTTTTTTTTGAAATTTCTTTCATTATTCTTTTATATATTCACAATCTCTCTTCTTACACTTTTTTCCTTCTTTCTCCAGACACCATTCTTAACACCAGTATAACTTGAACGAATAATTTAGTATCTTTCCGATGATGGATGTTTAATTTGTTCCTATATATATGTTAAGTTTTGTATATAGAGCTTGGTTAAAAAAACAAATACATAAATATGGAAGAGTGGAAGAACAAATTCGATGATGGTGCCGTAATAAGTGAGGAGAAGAGGGAAGAATGGGGGAAGCCATCCATTTACAAGATATCATCAGTTATAAAAAACCAAAACAAGAACGCATATGAGCCTCAGATAGTTTCATTTGGTCCTTACCATCATCATCGGGGAAGAATTAATCATTTGGAGACCATGGAGAAGCACAAGAACCGTGCAGTCCTCCATTTTCTAAGGAGATGCGGCAAGTCCATTATTGGGTTTGTATGCCAAGAAATGGGCAAAGTGTTGCAAGAATTGAAGGACTCTTACGAGACACTTGATGATCCTGACGACAACAGGTTCCTTCAACTAATGATTGCTGATGGGTGTTTCATGTTGGAGATCCTAAGAGCCAGTGAGAAGACTGCTTATGATGATGATGATGACTATGCTGAGAATGATCCTGTCTTTGGCAATCATGGCAAAATAAGCGTCATGCCATATATCAAACGTGATATGCTTTTGCTTGAGAATCAATTGCCCATCTTGGTTCTTCAGATATTGACTAAGCTTCAGACTGGTAAACCCCAGGTAATATAAATATGTTTTATATTATAAGAATTTTAATCTGTAACTACTGTGATCATCTTTGAAAAATTACTAACTCACCCAAAAAAAAAAAAAATCTTTGAAAAATTACTACATTTGAGTAATAACAAATGTGGTTACTCCAGCTTCCTTCCAACTTTTTTCCCTTCAACTTCACATTTGTAGCCAAACACATGTGCCGATTGAGGTTAAGTACTATATATGATTTTGATAAATTAAACTCGTTTCTGACGTTTTTTTAATTAAAAATAGTCTCTAGTATTTATTTTATATTTTCAAATTGTATGTCATTTCGAATGAAAAATTTTTTTAACAATAAAAAATTATCTTTTAAACTATACCAACTTCACTATCAATATTGTTTTTCTTTTTTTTTTTTATGGTAATTATTATACTAATAACACTACAAAATTTTTAATATATATAGAAAATTAAAATTTTAAGCTATGATTTAACCAAATTAATGCTGTTGAATTTAAATTTTTTTAATCTACTATTGATAATTATCATGTAAAAGAAAGTAAAAGTGGTAGAAATAATATAATTCTTGAAGCAATTTTGTCTTTTAAGTTTAACAATTTTTTTTGGGAAGAAGAACGATTTTAATCAAACTAAATGGTAGAAACGATTCCGAACACAAAAAAATGTTATGAATGATTTTAATTTTTAGTCAAAATCATATGGTTCAAAGTAATACTTAATTCTTAAAAATAAGTTAAATAATATATGTATATTCATTAAAAATATATTATGGCTTATTTTAAAATTTTTTGATAAACATAATGCATAAAATGTATATTTTACTCATATATATTAGCTACCGAAACAATTGCCCAAAAAATGAATGCATGAAATTAAAGGACGATCGCAGATGATGAATTCTTGTTAGTTTAATGTAACAGCTGGATGATGATGACAACGAATTGTTGAACAATCGAATCCTTAAATTCCTCTCGCCCCCTGATAACACCGAAGGAAACGAAGAAGAGAGTAGTGAATCTAAAAGAAAGAGTGAAAAGAAAGCAGTGAAGAAGGAAAAACGGTTTGGGAAATGTGTGCATGCTTTGGACCTTTATAGAAAGTGCCTTATCAACACAGACCAAACCAAACCAAATAACAGTGACAGCAATCATCATCAATTTCTGCAAATTCAATTCTATCGTGCTGCCTCTCGCTCTGCCACAGAGCTTCACGAATATGGAATCCAATTTTGCACATCCAATAATGATAGGAGTCTTGATAGCGTCTCCTTCCAAAAACACTGGACCGGTGCCATGCTCTGCCTCCCTCACTTGGTGGTCGACGATACCACTGAGTCTATGTTTCTTAACTTCATAGCATTTGAGAGCCTCCACGTTGGAGCAGACAACCAGGTACTTAATGTATGAACAATAATATATCATATCGGTTCCGCTATCCACGTACTCTTTTGGTTGACACTAATTTAACACCCATATAAAATACAATTATTAATATGTAAATTACTTCCCATTTTTTGTGGTTCACATATAATAATTATATTTTGAGAAAAGCTAGGTAGTCAGCAATTTTAATTAATTTTAGCCGGCATACATAATCAGCATCTCAAATTTCATGTTTTTAACTAAGTCATTTGAGTTTTGATGGTTATTTGCTGGCCAAAAATAAAAAATTCTGCTAGTCATATAGTATTTCTCATTGAGAAAAGTTAGATGGCCAGCAATTTTAATTAATTTTAGCCAGCATATATGGCCAGCAACTCAAATTTTATATTTTTAACTAAGACATTTGAGTGTTGATGATTAATTGTTGGCCAAAAATAAAAAATTCTGCTGCCATATAACATTGCTAATATTTTTATACGAGTGTAAAAATAACATCCCAAAAAAATGTATCAATGACATTATTCAAAAAAAATATTTTTGGATGATCCTGATTTTTTATCAATCAAGTTTATTAATTAATACGTATAACCTTAAAAGAAACATTCTCAGTATAAATATGTGTAAGATATTATTCAACTTGATTAGATTTATTGAAGAAATTATGTAATCACGTAAGCAATTTTTAAAATATTTTTCAATCAATTTTCTCAAGATATATTAAATTATCTAAAATCTCTTTTTTAATTATATTTTCTTGTGAAAAAAAAAAGAGTAATGCTAGGGAGCCAACGTTAGGGAGCCCATGAGTGTACTTAGGGAAATAGTGGGTGGTAAAAAAGGAAAGAGAAAAAAAGAAAGAAAAAGCCTATTGGCCACCTGTTGGCTATCAAACTATGGGTTCCCTAAACTTTCTCAAAAAATAATCACCATTAATAAAAGGTTATATGAGATAAGAGAAAGTATAGGAGGCTCATGATGTACAGAGTCCATGAGAGCCAATAAAGGGTGAAACCCTAATTCAACCCTAATCCAATCTCCCTTCTCTCTTTCCACCCCACTTTCATCCATGCCGCCGCCACCGCCCACCTTCACTGCCATCATGCCACCGCAACTGTTACTCGTGCCGCCGCCTCTTCCTCCTCATCTTCTTCTTCTTCCTCCCTTGTACGTGCCGCTGCCGCCGCGCCTCTTCTTCTTCGCGAGAAGACTTCCATCGTCTCTTCCTCTTCTTCTTCTTGCTCCCTGTTGCTTGATGCCGTGGATCTTGAGTCCGGAGAAGGAGATGGAGATGAGGATCTGATTTCGATGGCTTTGGAGATGAAGAGGTATGCGATGATGACGACGGGAACAAAGAGGACGGAGGAGGCTAAGGTCGTGGAGCAGGTTTTCAACCTTGACGGCGACTAGCATGAACTAAGAGAAGGACCTACCGGAGATGAGCAAGGTTCTGTCAAGGTCAGCGGCGACAGATCCTTTGGGCGACGGTGAGAGTTTCTGTTGCATTCTTTGGTGCTTGTTGTTGTTGTTGTTATGGTGATGGCGATAGTGGTGGTGGTGGTAGTGAGATTATAGATGATAATAGTATTCTCTTTTGGATGATAAGTTGAATCTATTTTGGATGATAATTGTATTGGTAATAGTTTAGAGTTTAGGGTTACGGATGATAATTGTATTCTGTTTCGGATGATAACTTGTATCTATTTTGGATGATAATGTTTTTTAGTTTCGGATGATAACTTTCGTTAGTTTTAGATGATAACTACAAATTGAATTTATTGGCTCCCTAATGTTGGTTCCCTAGCATTACTCATTAGATAAAGATGACTATTACTCACATCAATATCTCTTTGATTGTATGAAAATTAAATATATTTGATAATTTAATATTTTTTACTAAACTATTTAATATAATACGCGTCATATCTTACTTTATAGTTTTCCCATGAAAACATCTCTAGGTAAATAATCACCAATAAAATCAAATTGATTTATTGACGGTGTAAAACTGAAAATTAAACCAAACCAGCTAGTTAGACCAAATAATAAACCATTAAATTTTTCTTTTTAAGAGAATCGTCAAATTAAAAATCGATAAATCGATAGAACTAATTTGATTTTTTTTAAGCCTTACATATGAATATATTAGCAATGATAGGTAATTATAATTTAAAGTTATCATATTTATTTAAATATATAATTTTAAATAACATCCATAATTATATATTTATTACATCTATGTACTAAAAAAATATATATTTATAATATTTAATATTATGCATTTAATTCAATGACAGTTCATAAACTAAAAATATGTAGTCAATAAAAATTCAGTCAACAACTTAAATTGGATGTTCTATTTCTTTAAATTTTGAATTTAATTTTTTTAAAAAATACTAATTGATTGATTATTAACTTGATGATTACCAATCCTTTCTCTGAATAAGTTAAATGAAATGAAAAGTATAAATAACCAACAATTTTTTAATCAAAAAATCATTCAATAAAAAATAGAACATTCGAAATTATTATTTATAGAATATCTATAATGAAAACTATAAAATATCCGAAATCTAAAGCAACCTTAGTCAACTTTATATTATTTTAGAAACAGAACATCAGAAATTTAAAAACAGAACATCCAAAACATAAAGAAATAGGTAATTCAATTTAAATTATTGGCTAATGTTGGTTAAATTTTTATCGGTTACCTAGTATTCTTGTTCCCAAATACATATTATTTGAACGTATAATTCATTCCATTGATTGAAATAGCCTGTAATGTTGGCGTAGGTAACATCATATGTATACTTCATGGACACAATAATCGACGATGAGAAGGACGTAGCACTCCTCCACAAGAAAGAGATCTTAGTGAAGGCCCTTGGGTGCCACAACGATGTTGCCAACCTATTCAACTCGCTTGCGAAGGACATCACTCCAGAGCAAGTCCTCCCCAAAACGTCCCGCGTAGTCATAGAAATGACGGACCATTGCCGGAAATCATGGCGTAGGTGGCTGGTCCATCTCCGCCACACTCACTGTAGGAACCCTTGGGCTATCGCATCCTTTTTTGCTGCTATCTTGCTCTTTCACCTTGCCATCATTCAGACATGGTATTCTGTTGCGAGTTACTATGATCAACATCTTGCGCATCATAAATGATTAAACTAAAAATATTTTATCCAGTTATTATTCTAATAAGGTTGCTCTACTTTACTACTTCTTTGTGTGGTGTTTTTCCCCTAATATTTGTGATGGTTTTTCTTAAAAAAATTTATATTTCTGACATTTATTTTTATATTTAATATTTTTCTTAAAAGTTTTTTATTTATATCAAAACTATTAATTAGTCTCTTGATGTTAATTACATTTCATGTAAAATATTTAAATTGAAAATGTTCTGAAATAATTTTGATATAAATTAAAAATAATAAAGATAAAATTTCAGTTAAATTGGATATTGAAGTTATTTTTGAGAAAAAACAAAGATATTAGCGGAAAAAACATCATTTACTCAATGAATAATAATGTGCTTTTTGCCCTATTATTATTGGTGGATATATAATTATTTGACTGATTACTTCTTGGTTTTTTTTCACTTATATGGATGGGTATATGAGAAAAGGGGAGTTCTAACAATCAGTATTGGTGAGACAATAATAAGTTTCAATGTTTACCCATATGATATTGTGTACTATTTATACATTTAGTATAATAATTTTTTTTTTATTTTAATTAGTCATCCATTTATTTATCTATATATTTATTCGCGCGCTCTCTCTTAGTTTTTTAATTTTCTTATTCCCATGAGATATTGCCCATTTTTTATTGAAAAGTGCTAAAACCAAATAAAATATGATAAAAATTGGATTTTCACACGGTTATTTTCATGTGGAGTTAATAGTTGAAAATTTTAACTAGCATATGATTTAACAATTTTATTATAATCTCAACTAACAATTTTTAGGTATCAATTTTATTTACATTGTTAGTGTAATACCCCGTATTTTCGCAACGCTTTTTATTAAGTCACGGTTTTGTCTGAAACGACTATAACGAAATGTATTTGACCTCGCTCGCTTGAAATGATGTTGTGTGATTTTAAATAGCGACTTGGACGATGATGATGATTCTAAGACTATGGCACAAAATAGCGCTACGTTTTTTGCCTTACGGCACGCTTTTAACAGTTTTGCTAAAACGCGCGTAATTTCGGAAACGAAAATTTTCCGAAATTCGTATATGAGCATGGAGACCCTAGCCGTGTACCTTCAGCCCAAAAATGTCCAAAAATAAAATAGTTACTCATGGTAATTAGGTTTACTTGTTGATTACTCATAAAAAGTTACAATGATTAAAATAATATTACTTTTTCTTACACACTTTTTAAATCCTATTGATTGCATGGCCTCAAGCAATGCAAAACTAATGAGCTCCACTCCTTTTCCTTGCTATTCGAAACCTACCACCTCCCCTAGCCCTAATTCACTTCTCATTAAACATTTAACTTAGTTACTAATCCATTTTACTTCATAAAAACAATTTACTACTTCAAACAACTCACAAATTCTCTCAAACTCTCTTCACTCATCCGAACTCATTCTCTCTCTCCCTTCAAACAATTTCTAGAATTTAACACACAAAAACACTTACTAAACACTCTCTCTCTTAATATTAAAGATCAAACACACATATTTTATAAGAACAACTCAAGAACACCTTGAGTATTCTTCATCATCTTCGAAGAACAACATCATCACCACCGCCGAACCAACATCATTCCATCATCTTTATTCTCATCACAAGCTCCTCATCTTCATCTCTTCACCATCTACTTCTTCTTTCTTCATACAACTCAAGGTAAGTGTAAACCCTAGTTACATCATACATCTAAGATGATGAACTAAAGCTCTTAAATCTTTTTTATGAAACTAGGGCATCCCTCTTTGAATATTGGCCGAACCACTCTCCTTGTTTCCCTCAAAGATCTCTCATTTTAATCAAAGGTAATGAAGCTCTCTGCACTTCTCTTCATACCCGAAACCCTAGTGCTCTCCATGACTCATGTTTTCTTGTTTTTCAAAATAAAAATGATAGCTTGAACGTCCAAGTGCACGGTTGCCCTGCAAGCTCGAGTAAAAGCTAGAAAAGTTGGTGTTTTGACAAGTGATCTTGGTGATTCAAAGAGCAAGCTACACCCTAAGGTAATGGGTTAGGCTTAGATTAGATCTATGTGCTAAATGTGCTATGTGATGTGCTTGTTTGCTTGCTTGAATGTTATTGCCATGAGAATGCCTATTGCTTGCTTGATATTGATTAAAATGCTTTTCTACAAAAATGGCCTTTGGCCGAGTTGATAATGCTCAAGAAATGAGTTTTTTGATGATCAAAATGATAAAAGTTGTTGTATGCTTAATGACCGAGAGATTATCACCCTTGGGACAAAAGACTTCATAAAACATAAACTACTAAATCGGTTAAGATAATAAAAAATGATAAAAATGGTGTTTTTGTTAAATAAAGGGGAAAATGGTAATAAAAGTGTCTTAATATGTTTTCCAGATTTGAAACTTGAAGTTTGATGTGAAAATATAAGTGTTTTTGGTGAAAAACTAAAAGATCAAGTCTAGGTGGTAATTTAGTAAAACTAGTAAGTTAAGACTAGGTAAAAAGGGGTAAAAATGTCTTTAATGAAATTTATTTTCAAAACTGTTTTAAATGAGGTCTTATATGTGTCTAGTGAGTCTAAATATAAAATTTCACCTTAAAATAATAAAGTTACCTTAGGTAAATAAATTATTTACTAAAACTAGTTAAAACCGAAACGGGCCATAGGGTTAGAAGGGCAGTTTCGTCTTTTTAAAAGTATTTTTCTCAAAACTGTTTTTACATCATAAAACTGAAGATGTTAGGAGAATAATGCAATTGGTTTGGGTTCAAAATGATTTAAAATGAAAGAGTTATAGAATTATTAGTAAAATAGGTGCACTGGGTAAATGAGGATTTAATTCAAGGGTAAAATGGTCTTAAAAACTGAGTTGTAAATAAAACTGTTTTAATGGTAAATAAAGGTGTATTTTAGAATGATAGTGGCGCTGGTTTGAGTAAAAAATAATAAAAGATGAAAAAGATAATTAATTTATACTAAGCTAAGTTAAAACCGAAAAGCTAAGAAAACTCCTAAATTAGAAGATGATAGAATATTCATAATTTATCCTTAACAAGTGAAAAGATAGAGAATAATGATATATTATAAGTGTCAAATATCATAAAATATTAAAAGACACCAAGAGAATATGGTATGATAAGACGGTTAGTAAACCGAGAAACCGTAAGAGCGGAAATAAGCTAAACCGGAGGCTAAGATTATCGTGATGATATAAGCTCCGAGTATTGAGATTTAGAGAATGTGATAATGCGTATAATCAACATAATAATTGAGTCCCAAGGTGTGGTCAGATAACCTTAGTTGTGACGGTTGATATCGATTCGGTTTGGTCGGCGATGGTATGGGACACGACGATCGAACCAGATTTTTCTTTTGGGAATGGTTCATGGTTCTGGATCGGTTTAACCCCTTAAGAAGGATTAGTTTGGCAACCAACCAAGTATCGGTTCTATCGGGCTTGTGTCACTGTCAAACCGGTTGGTTCAGCTAAGTCATGTAGACCGAAGGCTAATCCGGCTACAAAGATCTACTCCGGCTAACGGTTCAGAGGAACGAACCGGTGAGATGCTAAAGACAATGAGATAATGAGATGGCTATATGCGAAAGCTAAAGAAAGCCTATGTGCTAAAGCTAAATAAAGGATAAATGCAAGGGCTGGGTGTTGACCCGCTTGTCTGAGAATTAAAGCTTCAAGGGCTAGCTACCTGAAAGGCAATAACGATCATCCTGTTCCCCTGTCGATGCGGTTTCTTTGCTTTATGGAGCTACTGCTGGTGACGGGATCCTCACCATGATTATTTAGAGTACCAAGGGTACCTTTATGCCACCAGTTCTAGCCAAAGGAACTTGATTATGCTACATGTTCTAGCCAACGGAACATGGCCGCCTTGGACGAGCCAAAGTCCACGACATTCGACAGTGGTGAACCATACTTGGGCTTGATCCTAAGTAATCGTCGGGTGCGGGAAGTAAACCGACGCATGACCTCATGGCTGCATTAGGAACAGGCATGCATCATATCGTGTGTTGCATTTGTGTGTGATTGCATTATTGATTGTGTGCGCTTTACATTTCTGCTTTCGCTACTTGACTACTTGCTACTTGCTACCTACGTGACGTCAGCCCCCTAGGATAGATTAGTTGCCCTCGTGATACCCCAAGCTGGGAACCTTAGGTTCTCACCCCCTTCTTCTTACACTACGCAGGATTTCTTCTCTCTCTTATCTCTTTTGCTCGATGAGACCTATCGTACCGTTCTCCCCACGTCCGGCTGCTTCTCCCAGCTCGTCAACTTCTTCTGGTTCTACTGGTAGCGTTCACCGGGAGCGCGAGCGCTCACCTCGTACACTCTTACCACCGATGGCTACGGCACTGGCTCCGGGCCCTGTGCACCCTATTCCGCGTACTCCTATGTGTGACGCGCGGCACTATCGCAGCTTATTCCCTCGCCGCAGTGGCACCACCTACTCTTCCCCCCCTTCACCTCCTCCTAGCGACGATGAGCCTTCCGTCGAGACGTATGATCGGCAACTGAGTTAGTAGGTGACCTGGACGAGCCTTATGTTGCTGAGCATGTGCCCTACGGTGCCCCTGAGGCCTATTATTCAGACGCTTCTTACGGATCGAAGTGTGAGAGTGCCAGTACCGACACTGCACCTTCCAGCCATCACTCCTCTGGTAGTTCTTCCGGCTATGTTTCCTTGGGCTATGGGTCTGCCTCGAGCGGGTCGGCCAGTGACGGTGCATCAGACGATGATCTGGTAAACCAGTACTTTGCCGGGACATTTCCTCCGCCATAGGGTGGCAGATGTTGTAGGGAGTTAGTCATAGTACCTCATGAACTGTTAGAACAGTACGAAGACTAGGTGTCGCACCGTGCCCGGAATGGACTACTTTGCGATGAGGATGCGACCGGAAATTTTTAAAATGAATTTGAATAATGGAGTCGCCACCAATTTTATTATGGAAAAATCGGATAAAACCATTTATTTGTGAAAACCGATCTTTTTTAAAGATATCTTGAGTTCGGGAGTCTGGTTATGCGTAAGGAATGGTGAAAACTTAATTCCACTGCACCCTTAACACATCCGTCGAAAACGGTTACCGTAGAGTATTTTATGCGAATTATTATAATTTAAAAAATATTTATATATGTTTTTTTTTGTTATATTAAGACAATACATAATAATATTATTTACAACAACAACAAATACATACGAGCTTTTTTATTTTTTTATTCTTTTAAAAAAAAACCTTGAATCCCATTTCTGTTATTTACTTATATATTTTAGAAAAATATAAAAATAGTACATTTTCCTGACAACAAAAAAAAACAAATAAATAGATAAATAAATAAAAAAGACAAACCACAGTAATTATAACTTTTGATAGTGGGTACAATTTACAAAGCCATAAAACCACTCAATATACATGCCAAACCATTTATTAACATGCACATTTTTTTTAA
>JASCZI010121126.1:10093-21034 GCA_036250425.1 Stylosanthes scabra | reverse complement strand
GACGCATGAGCTCATGGCCTGCATTAGGAACATGCATGCATCATATTGTGTGTTGCATTTGTGTGTGATTGCATTATTGATTGTGTGTGCTTTACATTTCTGCTTTCGCTACTTGACTACTTGCTACTTGCTACCTACGTGATGTCAGCCCCTAGGATAGATTAGTTGCCCTCGTGATACCCCAAGCTGGGAACCTTAGGTTCTCACCCCCTTCTTCTTACACTACGCAGGATTTCTTCTCTCTCTTATCTCTCTTGCACGATGAGACCTATCGTACCGTTCTCCCCACGTCCGGCTGCTTCTCCCAGCTCGTCGACTTCTTCTGGTTCTACCGGTAGCGTTCACCGGGAGCGCGAGCGCTCACTTCGTACACCCTTACCACCGATGGCTCCGGCACCGGCTCCGGGCCCTGTGCACCCTATTCCGCGTACTCATATGTGTGACGCGCGGCGCTATCGCTGCTTATTCCCTCGCCGCAGAGTGGCACCACCTACTCCTCATCCCCCTTCACCTCCTCCTAGCGACGATGAGCCTTCCGTCGAGACGTATGATCCGGCAACTGAGTTAGTAGGTGACCCGGACGAGCCTTATGTTGCTGAGCATGTGCCCTACGGTGCCCCTGAGGCCTATTATTCAGACGCTTCTTACGAATCGAAGCTTGAGAGTGCCAGTACCGACACTGCACCTTCCAGCCATCACTCCTCTGGTAGTTCTTCCGGCAGTGTTTCCTTGGGCTATGGGTCTGCCTCGAGCGGGTCGGCTAGTGACGGTGCATCAGACGATGATCTGGTGAACCGGTACTTTGCCGGGACATTTCCTCCGCCATAGGGTGACAGATGTTGTAGGGAGTTAGTTATAGTACTTATGAACTGTTAGAACAATACGAGGACTAGGCTTAGTTAGTCAGGTTGGACCTAGTTAGGTGACCTTAGCTGGGGTCGGGTTCAAACCTGTAGGGTGTCCTTCGCGTTGTACCTTTCTTTCTGTATTTCTTCTTCAGTTGGTCTACTGGAGTCTATAGTATTCTTCACTTTTGAGTCTTTGTATTCGTGAACCCAATTAGTAATTTCAATTATATGTTAACTTACCTGTTCTCTTATATAACTGTTATTTAATTGTTTAATTTGTATGTGAATCGAAGGCTATATCGCTGCTACTGTTACGTACAACACGACAACCTTGTAAGTTTTGAAATTTTAGTGTTAGGTTTTTAGTGACATTTCGATCGTAGGTGTGATCATGACATACCGAAAATCGGGATGTTACAGTTAAAATATATTAATATCAATTATCACATTTATTATATTTACTAGTTTATTTTCTCGAATCTTGCATGCAAAATTAAATTTAATTATAAATTATATATAAAAGTAATATAAATAATATATATTTTTATAGATAAATGATATGTACTATTATTTTTCATGTAAAAAATTATGTATTTATTAGTTTTTCCTATGTAATTTGTTATTATGGATAGAAATGAGTAGTTATAAAGACCGGTATCTCTATCCTGTCTTCCCTCTTCATTTATGAAAAGGTCATCATCTCTGTTATGTTTCTATCACGAATTTTTATTTAATTGTTTTGACGAAAAAGACAAATACTTCAGGATAACCACAAAGATTACATTAAAAAAAAAAAGTAAAATAAAGTTAATATAATCCAATATAATCTAACAAAATTTAACAAAATGTAATTTGATCCAAATATAATTTAGCATATTCCAACGTATGTATTAGCTAAATATTAATGCACATTAAAAGAAAATAAAAAAGTTAAGGTGCGTTTAGTTTGTGTTTTTATTTTTAATTTTTTTATTTTTTAAATTTTGTAAAAAAAAACAGAATATACTAAAAATAAAAACGCAAATTAAACACACCTTTAATTTAATTTCTAATATCATAAAATAACACAACTCTTAATAAATTCATGTTTATAAAAATTTAGGAAGTTTACATGGGACAAAATATATACTTTTGTCTGATTCTCATTAAATTAATTAATTTTAAAGCATCTTTTAATTTTGCGGCACGTTATATTATATAATATTATTTTCATCTGATAATTTTACATTTTTATCAATTCATTCTCTTTACAATTACACAAAATCCTTTTTTTTTTTGGTTCTTGAAGACGCTGTTCTTCTCACAATGATTAACATTTATTCTAATATTATAATTACCCATGTATTTCGCAAGGTAAAATACTCTAGGTTATATATATATATACGAGATATTTATAAACAAATATTACACGTAAAATAAAAGTATACTAGCGGAAAGACCGCGCAACTGCACGGGCTCAACATGTTGATCCTCTTGGGATGGTTACAATAATCAAACATCACTCTTCCAACTTCCAAAATCATGAATTGACCCTAAATACAATTTTTAAGAAAAAACCAGATTGCGTAATAAACTGAAATAGAATCTCCTCTTCATCCACCAAGGTCTTCAAAATGACATCAATTTCATATGTAAAGATCTCACAGGCAATAAATGGAAACCTAAGTTACAAACCAATTATCAGATCCTAACATGGAGGAAATAAGAAAGTTAAATTGTTGAAAGAGTTATTTTGAAACAAATTTAATAATATGACTGCACACTTGAAAACCCGCTTCAGCATCATCCGGTAGTTCTTCAGTTACGCAGCGAAGCAATTGCTCAACCTAAGCTCTATCTCTTAGACTGAAATTAAAAGAAACAACAACAAAAATCATGAGCAAATAGTTATTTATTACCTTTTTAAGATCAATTGCATATTCAGCCAGCAATTCATGTAATCAAATTATACACTCCTCCTACTAACACTGATATAAACTATTGGACTCTATTGAAAGCGAAGATAAATATGAGCGAAAAATAAATCTTATGGACAATAAAAACTCTATTAATTTAACTTATCAGACTTCAGAGTTAGGAATGTACAAGTTTATGAGACGACTGTTTAAGGCCTCGCATTCTTGGATCATTTCTTCTTCATCCAAAACTTCTTCCAAAGCAAAATTCTCCTTGTCTAGTATTGTCTCCACCTGTCAGGACCCGAAGACGATAGAAAACAAGAGAATTGAGTAAGCAAATTAGCTGCTTAAGATTTAACTTTGAGAATTTAATTTGATTGTAAATCAGAACGATGTCAAAGTGTCCACCGTCAATTGCTAGGCATTATGATACAAAAATTTGTGTGTAAAGTTGTGTCATTATGGAGAATCTAAAGAAAGGAGATAATCCGGAAAACTAAAGCAGGTTGTTGCAAACTTGCATCGAACAACTGTCCATAGAATATATAAACCGGAAAAATATAAATATTGATTTCTTTGATTACTTTTGTCTTTCCTTTTACAGAAATTAGCAGCAATTTGAACGAATTTGGTTCAAGTGCCCATTTTCTGATGGCTATTCTAGATACTCATCATCAAAGAAAAACCTAATCCTTCAAACGACCGACCGCAAACCCATGAAAACACCAATAGATCAAAAAGTCAATAAATAAAAAACGAATTAGCAAAATGAAAAAAAAAATCAAATCATCTATATCATATATCAAATAATGAAAAAAAATCAAACGCTCGAATTAATATCCATCACAAAAATTGTCGTACGAAACCATGAAAATACATATAAATTTATTAGAACAATATTATCTCACTATTACTAATTTAAATCACCTTTTAAAATATGTTTCTGAGAAAGCCTTTTCTTTTCTTTTTACTGCGTTTGGAGGATGGTGGCATCAGACAGACACTAAAGGCAGAAGGCAAGGAATCAAATATACTTCTCAGCATTGCTAGTGTCCTTAATCACATATATATATATATGAGATATTTATAAACAAATATTACACGTAAAATAAAAGTATATATGATTGTGTATGCTGGTCAAAGTTATTTGTTTCTAAGTTTTGCTAACTAGTCTTCTTAATTAGGTTTCGATTAATTAACTAATTCTGTTTAATTTTGTACGTCACATATATGCACGAGGCAACTTAATCTAAACGGGCACCTCATTAGGAAAGTTACACCATGTGACCATTTATGCCGCTTTACTTGGTCCCAGTACTTAAAACAATGTTCCTTTTTAATTTTTATCATTGTCTCAAGCATGATTCGTGTTTCTATCAATTTCAATTTAATAAAATGTAATAAAGTGAAAATTCTTATGTAATTATTTTTATGTAAATTTAATACTTAAAAATTATTAAATAAAAATTTAAGAAAAATATATTAAATTATCTAATAATTTTTAATCATTAACTGCATGTATATATATATATATATATATGATATGACATGGCTCTCATAATAATATTTTCAGTGAGCAAAAAAGATGATCTAGCGTAACACTTGTTTATTATAATCTATCAATTATAAATATATTATCAATTATAAATATATGGCAGCTACTATCATTGGGGTAACAATTTCTTAGCCTCCATAAGTTAAGCTACCAATTAATAGGCTCAACTTTACCTACCAATTAATAGGCTCAACTTTCAGGCGGCGTGTTATGATGAGGGCTTTGATGGATGAATAATATTCTTTTCTTCCCATACAGAAGTGTACATGTGTAAACTACTTACCAATAGAACCTTGTAAGGAAGGAATATAATTAATTTAAGATACATAATAATTAACTACAAGTTCTTTATATTAACTAAGCAAATTATCAAGGGAAAATGCATGCCATTAATATCCCGTGGATCTTTTTATTTCATACATGTAAACTTTCCACTTTCAATTTTTAAAATCTTTACTTCAACGTACACAGTACACTTCATTAACATCACTACAAGATCACGTAAATATATATGTCATGAATAGAAGAGAATATTAGTTCCTCCATTATTTTCATATCTAACAAATAACATATACACAAATTTAAACATGGAAGAAACAAAATGGGTAGTGCAAATCAATGAGGAACTGAAGGGCAATGGTCCTTCAATAAATGATGAGAAGGAACAATGGAAGAAGCCATCAATTTACAAAATCCCCCAAAGTGTAACCGAGCTTAACAAGAAGGCCTATGAGCCCCAAGCAGTGTCCTTTGGCCCTTACCACAAAGGAAAACCCCATTTGAATGCCATGGAAGAACACAAGCACCGTGCCCTAATCCATTTCCTCAAGAGATCCAACAAGTCCATTGAATTGGTGTTCCAAAGAATGGAGCAAGTGGTGCAAGAGTTGAAGGATTCTTATAAGCCACTTGATGATCCAATCTGGGATCAAGACAAGAACAACATGTTGTTCCTTCAATTGATGATTGTTGATGGGTGTTTCATGTTGGAGATTTTGAAAGCTAATGATGGTGTTGCAAGTGATTATGCTGAGAATGATCCTGTGTTTAGTGAGCATGGGAAATTGTATGTCATGCCATATATCAAGCGTGACATGCTTATCCTTGAGAATCAATTGCCTATGTTGGTTCTTCATACTTTGATTGACATTGAGACCGATGGCCAACCCCAGGTAATTAATTGTTATTTAGCATCTATATGCGAGTAAAGATTCAGTTATGTAAAGTAGATAAGTGAGAATTGATAGATGAATTAACTTATTTGACCTTTTTACAATTTTTAACTATCAACTTCACCTGAAAATAAAATAAGTCCATGATGAGTTTTTAGCATACGTATGATTTTTAATTTATTTAGCTTTGTTTTTGTCATGCAACTCAAATGAATTATTATTATTTATTGAAAAAGTCTTGTGAGTCAACGTATCTGAGATCTAATGTATTTAATGGTGATGGTAGATAAGTTACGAATAATAATTCATGTATTCTGTGGAGTGGTCACTTTTAAGGGTGATAATATTTTTTTAATTTCAAATAATAAAATTTTTTAATTTTAAATAATGACTTAATTATTGACTTTTAAATGTTGATTCTATAACACTTTTCTTATTTATTATGTTTATGCGTATTAATTAACTTTTACCAAAGGTTTTATTAGTAATTCACATGAAAAGTATCAATAATTATAAGCTCTTCAAGCTGCTTCTCTTCTTGGTGAGCTTCTGTAATAATTTTTAAGTAAATAAATAAAATATTATAAAAGTAACTAATGGTTCTTTCTAAAATAATGTCATATTATTGGGTATGTGATTCTTGGTTGTTAGTAATAATAATTTTTTGAGTTATAATCATCCATGCTTTTGTGTTTCATCTTTTTCCTAATAATAAACTAACAATTTAATTTTGATATTCTAATAGCGACGGTATAAAGATTTTATCGAATACGATAATATATTAATATACAATTAATTGTTTATATAATTTTTTTAAACTTTAACCGTGTACGAAAAGCTAACAAAAAGAAAATTTATGATATAATTAGTTATTATGATATAATAATATCCAAATGAATGATCCCTTTTCTTCTGTGGAAGAAAGTTGATGGATAAATTAACTAGGTATCATCTCATTAATTATATTATTGATTATTGATAATAATAATAATGCATGTGGCAGGATGATGAATTATTGAACAAGCAAATCCTAAGATTCCTATCCCCAACAACAACAATAAGGGGTAAAATGGGAAAATGTATGCATGCATTGGACGTATTTAGAAAGGGGCTTGTCATGCAAGGACCAACCCACCCAACACGTATTGTCAAATCCACAACCCATAGAAACTGGTGCTACAGGTGGTTCACGGCGGACTCCGAGTACAGCACCACCGACGAGATCATCCGATCGGCCACCGAGCTCCATGAAGCCGGCATTTGGTTTAGGAAATCATGCAGTCACAGCCTTCAAGACGTGTCTTTTGACCGCGGTGTACTTCGGCTGCCGACCATGGTGGTCGACGACACCACCGAGCCCATGTTCCTTAATCTCATGGCGTTCGAGCGACTCCATGTTGGAGCAGGCAACGAGGTACGTAATCCAAGCTCATACTTGTATTTGTTTCAAAATTTTCATAATTTTTATAATTGAGAAATCTATATAAAAAAATGTTAGTTATTTATTTTTAAAATATTTAAAAGGATAATGCTATTTAAACAAGTAATTTTGACCAATTAAATCTAATTAAATTATTTATTTTTATGCTAAATAGAATATTATTTTGGTGTTAAATAGTATAAAAAATAACACCTAAATAAAATTCTATTTTACATCGAAATAGTCTTTTATTTAATTTAAAAATAAATGAATTGGTTGAAGTTAACTCACTTATTTAGATAAGATTATTGATAAATATATATACGAAAATTAAATGACTGAGCATTTATATATTTGTTAGAGAAGAATAATAATAATATTTTTTAGGTCAATTATTGTGTCAAATTACTTTGTCATTGAATTTTTATAACTTTTCTTTTAAAATAAATATAAAATATTTTAAAATTATTTATTTTTATACTATTTAAATTAAATATTGACTTCAAACTATTTTGACAAATTAATAAACACCAAAGTTTAGGCACAATAGAAATAACATTTTTGTTTTCTAATATATATTCTAAATAAATGTCTCAATCTAACATTTTAATTATGAAAATTCATCATTATTAGGTAACATCATATGTGTTCTTCATCGACACCATAATTGACGACGAGATAGACGTTGCCTTGCTCCACAGGAGAGGGATCTTAGTAAATGCCTTAGGCTGTCACAAGGACGTTGCCAAGCTCTTCAACTCCCTCTCCAAGGACATAACTGTCGACCGCCAAGGGGTTCTGGACGTGGTGCAGATGAGCTTGAGCAACTACTGCAAGAAGCCATGGAACAAGTGGCGTGCCAACCTCATCCACACCTACTTCCGGAACCCCTGGGCTATGATCTCCCTCGTCGCCGCCATCCTCCTCTTTGCACTCACCATTGTCCAGACAGTTTATGCTATTCTTGATTTTTACCAAAGTAACAATGGTGATGGCTCAGCACCAGCTACTAAGCCGCCTAAGTTGCCAAGGCTAAGCTCTTATGATCCAAGCTACTATTTTACTCCCTATCCCTATGGTCCCTAGTGAATAATGTTTTCTATTGATTAATGTAAATCATCTTGCTTTTTTTTTTTTTTTTATAAAAAAAATTAAAGTTTTCTTATTGCTCGTTTTAGTTACAATGTTTTCTCCTTATGATTACTTGTGTGCCATTGTTGCGTTAACTAATGTATGTAGAGCAATTTATTGTAATGAATATTCTCTTGGAACAATGATAACAAGAAAAGAAAGAAGTTGCATTAGATATCTTACTCTATATATAATGTCTTTTTGTATAGGAAGGTGTACAATACTTCATATATAGCATTATTAATAACAAAAATCATCACACACGTATATTGTATATACAATGGCTTTTTTTTTTACTTACATTTAATCAATCGATATATTTTTACAAATTAGTGTTAAAAAAATACAAAGATATCAACAAAATATATGTGTTGATTAAAATTATTGATCAACATAAAAAAAATTTACTGGCCTCCAAATTTTTTTTGTTGGTTAAAAAAGATAAAACTTTGAGTTTAAAATCTCATGTTAACTATACATTATCTCTATTATTCCCTCGTCGTCACTTAGCTTGTCCACATCTTAATAAAGATAATTTACAAATATTTAATAATTTATCTTTTTTTTATATGATTAAGATATGATTTACCTAATGATAATAGAAATATTTTTAGTGTTTAATGTTTTAACCAATACTCAAATAGTCAAATACTCAAAGTCACCAAAAAAAAAAAAATAGTCAAATACTCAAATTCATTAAATAAAGAACAACATTGGTCGTCGAAGCAAAACCATTTTCCCTTAATTGATGTGAAGCCGAATTATAATTGAATTCGTGTTGCAAAAGAAAAGAAGTACTAGTAGGCTTCATGGAAAATTGGAAACCCAATTGGGCTCATGTGAAAGGCCCAGATCCTTCTAGAATATAAACCCAACCAACCAACCACTCCTCAAAATTAATAAACAAACCAAAACAGTTTGAACGAAACGAAACCAACAACAATATAAAGGAGACGAACACAGCTTCGTGCTCTTGAATTCCAATTTCTTAGATTCACGAAAACCACCAAAAGCTTCTTGATTTCTTATTCTACACGGATTCATTCATCATTCACCAAGCACAGAGATGGATTTTGAGCTGAGAAGAGCCAGAGAGAAGCTCGAGAAAGAGCAGAAGGAGAGGAAAGAGAGAGCCAGGTTGAAGCTTCTCAGGGAAAAGAAAGCCAAAGATGAAGCGCACAAGCAAAGGGAAGCCATCGAAGCTGCTCAACGATCTCGTCGTATCGATGCAGCTGAGGCCCAACTCAAGGTACCTACCTCTTTTCCCCCAAATAAACCCCCTTTAATTTTTTTTTTTTTTTTTGAAGTATCCAATTATATTGTTGCTTAATTTTTTTTCTTCTTTAGTTGTGTAATTTAGTTAAATTACGATAATTGTGCCCTTGAGAATGAATAGGCTAGTTGAAGATTAGGTATAAGATACACGATTCTTGATTGTTCCCTAAAAAGGCTAACTTTTTAAGGTGGATACTAGATACCTGCTTGTATGGGTTGATTGAATCTTGAAATTGATGTTATATATCCCTTTTGCCCTTACCTTGGTGGGCAAACCCTTTTGTTATGGGAGAATTAGGCTTTAGGACATGGGAGATGGGTTTTATCTTTTTTGTGTTAGTTTTTACAAGGAATGGAGTTATCATGATTCATGTAGTGCAATGTACCAGTGTAGGATTTTGGTATTTCCATTAGTTTAATACTTACTAGCGACAATTCGGTTCAGCTCTATGATTGGAATTGATGGTAGTGTTGCCCTTTTGCTAGGATCAGGGGATGTTGGATCTTGCTCTAGTATGATATTTTCTGACGGAACAAACTGGTACTCCATGTCTTTGTTATTTTCTAGCTGGGTAGGGATGGCGAAGGAACCTCATTGTTTGTTTTTTGGTGTCTATACAGAGTTGCCAGTAATTTGATGTTCCCTGCTTTTCTGTTTCTGTACTTCTTTTCGTGTTGGTACATACAATTTCACATTTCCTTGTTATAATGTAGTTATGTTCATTAAGAAGTTATGAACTTATGATATAGCAATGTTTGTCATGGCTTTTGCAACATTTTCTTTTCCTGCAGTTGCTATTTTTTTTTTTATCTATATTGTTTTATGTCTGCACTCAAATACTGAATATGTGATTTCTCTTCATTTATGTTTCTTAATTCAGGCTGATCAACAGATGCAAGAAAGCCTTATTGCTGGGAGAGGAATCGTGTTTTATCGTTTGCTGGAAGCTGTGCCTTGTCAAGGCAGTGGAGATAAGATAAAACTGCCTCCTTCTTGCTTCACAGAATTGTCTGATCAGGGTGCTTTGGACAAGGGGCCCATGTACTTCCAGTTATCATTAGTTCACAGCGAAGCCTCTTCAGGCATTGAAGATATTGATAAAGAGAACCAAGGGACCACCCATTCCGGGGTTTTGGAATTCACTGCGGAAGAAGGTTCAGTGGGTCTTCCTCCTCATGTATGGAGTAACTTGTTTTCTGAAGGCACGGTAAAATCTCCATTAGTTGAAGTACGCTATGTTTGGCTTCCGAAAGGGACTTATGCGAAACTTCAACCTGAAAGAGTTGGATTTTCAGATTTGCCAAATCATAAGGCTATCCTCGAAACGAGTCTTCGGCAGCATGCAACTCTTTCCCAATGCGACATTTTAACCGTAAACTATGGAGAACTTGTATACAAATTAAGGGTGCTCGAGTTGAAACCTTCCAAAAGTGTATCTGTTTTAGAAACAGATATTGAAGTCGACATAGTTGATCCTTTTACAACCTCAGAAAAGATAGATCAGCATGTTCTACTGCCACTTAAGATTGGGACATCACAAAGTGGAACTGTAGATGAAGGAAAGTTTGTCTACTACAAATTCTCAATCGACAATGGCACCTGGGAGAAAATTTCTAGCGGGAATTCTAGTGTTGAGATAAA
>JASCZI010121126.1:0-10014 GCA_036250425.1 Stylosanthes scabra | reverse complement strand
TCTTACTTCTAAAGACAAAAAGTTAGGAGCAGGGAGTTACAGCATTGGTATATATGGCTTTAAGGGGATGACTAGGTATAATATATCAGTCACAATTCAGGATGATGTCAATCAAAAAGTGGGTCAGCAAGCATTGTCATCTTCCATGTCATCTGCTGGGACGGATACCGAACAGTGTAGGAATTGCAAGCATTACATACCTTCTAGGACTATTGCGCTGCACGAAGCATACTGTATCAGGCACAATGTTGTCTGTCAGCACACAGGTTGTGGAGTTGTTCTTAGAACAGAAGAGGCCAAGAACCATATTCACTGTGATAGGTGTGGTCAAGCCTTCCAGCAGGTAGAATTGGAAAAGCACATGAAGGTTTTTCATGAGCCACTTCACTGTCCTTGTGGAATAATCCTTGAGAAACAGCAAATGGTAAGTTATTTCCCTTCATTCTTTTATTGTTCTCTTTTGATGCCATTATGCCCTTACACATTTTATTATATTGTAGTTGGTTTAGATGTGGTGTTTATTTATAAAATTTATAAAAGCAGTGGCAAATTCCTTCATCTCATTTGGATTTATCTGATAAATTTTACATTCAGGTGGAGCATCAAGCTTCAATTTGCCCCTTGCGGTTAATTTCTTGTCGGTTTTGCGGTGATATGGTTCAAGCTGGAAATTCTGCCATAGATGCCCGTGATAGATTAAGAGGATTGTCTGAGCATGAGAGTGTTTGTGGGTCGAGAACAGCCCCCTGTGACTCGTGTGGGCGTGCAGTGATGCTGAAAGACATGGACATACACCAGATTGCTGTTCATCAAAAAGGCTAATTCATTCTTATGGTGTTCACAGACCCGGCTGCTGAAGTTGAACTTGAGAGGGATAACATTTGAGTGGCAAAATAGAAATTGAAAGAGACAGTAACTCGGATTGTGAGGCATATACTTTCTGTTTTGCTACGGGTTGCCATCTTTGGTAATTGGATATATAAAATTATTTGCACTCGATATGTGTTGAATGATGATTCATTGATTTGAGCTATCTCTATGGTTATGGAGGATGTATTCCAAATTCTTTTACAAAACTCTTTTACATGAACCCCATGCATGCCATTATGTTTCATGTGCAAATTTCTTAATAGAATGCATCATGTATTGTCAACTTATTATAACTCATTTGTGTGCTTTTATTTAATGATATTTTGAAATTTAAATCAATCTAAAAAAAAATAATCGAAGCACTTACAAAAAAAATACTATGAAATGAAATTGGGCTGTGTAAAGAAGTGAGTAAATTTTAACTAATTAGGGAACTTAGTATTTGTTGTAAAATATGTTTTTTTAGCAGCACTATATAATGCAAGATCCCTCAGTGAATTGATCCACTTGTCTAGTAGCAGTTCCTTCTCAGGATATTTTGGATCTGTAAATAAATAATCTATATGCAATTAATTTATAAGGCTACAGCTGATAAAGAAGCAAACAAGGTTAAAGTTGTATAACAAACTCTGCTAAGTGAGCGAATTTTAACTACACAAATTGACAAACACACTGTCAATGCAGAGGTGAGTTTGAGACAAATTAAAGCAGTGTAATAGGCACAGAGAAATCTAACATGAGTTTGGACAGTGGATACCTTAATCACCATACAAGTTTATTGGAAAATCTTGGTTCACTAGTGAGACAAAAGAAATGATCTTGCAACTTTGGAGTTTATAGAAGATGACCGATGGTGATAACCTGGGCTTGTTGCGGTGATAAAAAGAACAGAGCATGAGTGGGAAAGCATTGAGGATTTGTTTCCTTATTGGTCTTTTTTTCGAGGATGAAGAGGGTAACAACGCAATGATGGAGATAATGAAGATCAGCTATGATGATTCTGAAGAGGTGATGTTACCTTTAGATGTTGGTCTCATGCTACTTGTTTCAGGACGGGAATTCATGGAGATGGTGAACTAAGCAAGTTTGTTGCAGAGCTATATAGTAAGATTAGGCCACTTTGTAGCGGCAAGTTTTCTTTCTAATATCAGTGAAAAAACAAATGAAAGTGATGGTGGTTTGAATTTACTGTTATGAACACCACTCATCAAGATTGACAATAAAACAAAATAATTTACACGACAGGATATAGTAACTAATATTTCAAATGCATTGTCAAACAATTCAAAAGCAACACATTCGTTTAAGCTGTTTAAGGCACCAGAGAAAATTTTAGAAAAGGTTCTACAATATAAAGATCATAATACTCAAAATATCAATGGCAAAAAAAAAAAAAACGTGATTGGACATGTCTACTGCTGCTGCTTCTCAGCTTTCTTCTTTTGCCACAAGCGATCTAGTGCACTGTCGGCATCACCCTGTAACCGGCATATGATAGCATTAAGTATGAAACAATATTAATAAATTCAAAGAATGCATGATATATAAACCAAAGGAAATCTCTTGCAGTTAAGCAATTGAGCATCAATTTCAATGAACCCAATAAATTCACCATAACTAACCATCCTAAATCCACAAACATGTAAAAGGGGCACGCAAGGGGTCAATAAGATTCCAAGATTAGGACTACTAAACATTAGTTTCAGGACAGCCCAACCCATGTCATAGTCAGTTAAAAAATAAGGCACAAGATCAAACATTGATAAACCTAAATCAACTAAAAAATTGAAAACTTTATAGCAATTGAGAAAATTTCATTAGAATATGCATACAACATAATAATAATAATAATAAGAAAAAACCTGAGCACGAATGAAGCCGCAGAGGGCGAATGTGGAGAAGGTGCCATTGTATTGACCACTCTCATCCAAGTGACCAATGTTGATCTGCACCGACGCATGGTCCTTTGAGGTTATCAACCTGTTTGTTGCAGAGCTACACCATAACACAGTAACAGAAATCACCATAAACCGCAAATCTTCAAACACATTTCTTATTTTCTTTAAAAAAAAAAAAGTAGTGAAAGAAAGAAAAAAGGTTTAAAAAGAAAAAGGTGTATTTACCACTTCCTAGGAATGTAGAGCTCAGTGATCTGCCCCTCCTCGTTCTGCATCTTTCTTTCTCTGCTGGTAAAACAAAAAACCTAAATTCAAATTGTAACAGAGAAGTATCAACCCTAAACCTGACCATGCCAGCAAGAACTCTAAAAGGAAATACTCAAAATAATCGCAGAAGTAGAGGCAAATCTAAGTAAAAAGAGGGAGTAAGGGGCAGAAAATAATTTAACGCATCAAAGTGGCAAAAAGAGAACAGAACTCACAGAACAAAAGTAGCGGAGGCCGGAGGAGAGTGTGTTGCTGAGGACTCACGGTTTTGAGGGAGGAGGCAGGCGCAGAATTCTCTAGGGTTTTATTTTGATCTTGAAGAAGTGTTTTCTTCTTTCTTTTTTTTTTTTTCTTTTTGGGACTTGGGCTTATTCCCAACTAACCTATCCGGACCCAAACCGACCCACCCGCCCCGAGCCCAACCCTTCCCGAATCCTACTTGTCCAGACTTTGGCGTCAAGAAGCTCGCGATCTTCATGACTGCCGCCGATGAAGCTTCATCTCTGAACGAACACTTGACTGGCGAGGAAAGCGCTGCTGTAGATTTGGATCTCGAACCGAGGTGATGCTTCCTGTTCCGTTCAGGTCTCCACCGTTCTCAGAGCTACCCGGCAAAGGCATGAAATCAGTCCTTGAAGGTGGCGCTTCCAACGGCATTGATCAACGCTCTGCCGTCGCCGTCGCTGGCGATTTCCGGTGCGCCTCACGGTGGCAAGATAGCATGAAATCATTATCAGTCTCCATTTCGGATTGCGTTATGGTGCATACTCCATTGAAGGTGGCGGAGTTTCTCTGCAAATGATGTGAGTTATACTTGTTGTTGGAATCCAAGTTGTTCTATAATTGCTAAGCTTGCTATGTGATGTGCTAATTTGTTTCCCTGTCTTGGAATGCAGGTGAATCCACAATTTGTGAAACTCTTCCAAGCTGCTCTTGGCCTTGATCGCTGCACCAAAGGTAAGCAATCAGATTCTATGAGAATTCTATCAATTTGAAGATTTTTAGCTAGAATTAATGCATCTCTTGTTGCTATTGCTTCAGCTGCCATGCCAGAAATTGTGTTGATTTTGGTAGCTAATCCCACAATGAATTTCCTTTCTTGTCCCTTGCTGCTGCTGCTGTTATTGCTCCTTCACCTGTTTCATTTTGGAAAGCCGCATCCACATTGATTTTTGTCTAATTGCTCGGTGGAGGTCTCCAGGTAACCCTCTTTGGATTCTTGTTGTTTCTGTGGACTGTTGTGTTCATGATTGGTGGTTCTATTGTCTCCCTGAATAGTTTCTCTGTGATTTTGGCTCTGATTATAGTATTTATAGGATTAATTTGTTTTGGACATTGATCAATTAACTCCGCCTATGTTACACCTGCGGCACATAGCCGGTCCCAAGTTCGGATAAAGGAGGAGGGTTATGTTAGGCCTTCGACGGGCAATATAAAAACTTAGTCGAATTTTCATTACATGGATCAATTTCTTTGTTACTATGCACAAAATGATTTCTGGACTTCCATATTTCCCATAGAAGGAAACAGATTTTTCCAATCAACACATATCCTTCTCTTTAGTCCCTGTTTCCTTTATTCTCCTTGTAATTTTCATAAACCAGTCCTTGGTTAAGGATTTGGTGACCCTCTCCAAGAGAGGGTTATTGGTAACCTTCTCAAAATAATTATAAAATTTACCTCATTCTCTATTTTTAAAATTTAAAATTCATTCACTCCTAAACTTGTTATTTAGTTTCAAACCTATTTCAAATTAATTGTGTGTGTGTTCAAGAAAGCATTCATCCTATTCATTCTCTCATCCCAGTTGAACCACATTCCTCTTTCTTAAACCTTAATTGAGTCCCCTTTACTGTGGTTATAGGTCTTCGACATCCTACAAGGTCTGAAGGTGGGTTTCGTAAGAACTGTATTATTAGTTGAAGCAATAATGTTCTAAGAATCACTCACATTTGAGAGCTATGAAATTTAGAGTGCCAGCCATAAACTCTGATATCTTTTAAGATGAGCATTTTCATCCAAAGCATAAATTTTTGTTTGAATTTGAGTTTGTAAAGACAACCAAAATGGCATCACTTTCAAGATGAACATTTAGCAAACTAACAACTGAATTGGAGAGAGAGAGATGATGATGATGTTGATGATGATGGAGGGTATGATAAGATTGTGGAAAGAAAATGATGCACTATTCAAAAATATTTTAAAAAATTCTATTATATTATAAAAAATTATAATTGTTTCAACTTTTTTTAAAAAAATTTTGCCAACAAAGGTAATCAACTATCAAACTTGTAAATTGATAAACTAAATAGTATATTAATAAAAAATTAATAATATAAAAGTGGATTAATTTTCAGTTCAATTCTCATATTATTTCTTACGTTTGAATCTTCATAATATGCTTAAAATAACTATTTTATCATTAATATTCTTGGTATCAACCATCTTATTAAACTCTCATCAGTCATCACTTTTCATCTATCATCTTCTTCTGCCTTAATCCTCTATTAATACCATCTATCCTACCTCCAGCGCAACCATCCTCACAACCCTTCACAGAGGCAAAACCATTTCATTCAACCTTAATTCAACCTTTTAATTGATTAATTTCCATTCTGCTTAAGGTACAAATTTCAAGGATTGATAGAAGAAAAAACAACTGAAATTAGCACAACCATATCACTAAGGTTATTAATTATATTGTTACGAATACGAACAACATTCATCATGGATTGACAATGTAGCAACACTTGTAAAGAAACAAAATTTGCGCTTGACAGGAGATAATAACTAATATTTCGAATGCTGTCAAAAACAATTCAAAACCACATGCATGCAATTATGTTTCATGTGCAAATTATTAATAGAATGCATCATATATAGTGTTAACTTATTATAACTCATTTCCGTGCTTTTATTTAATGTTATTTTGAAATTTAAATCAACCTAAAAAATAATCTAAGAACTTCCAAAAAAAAAAATGTTTGTCTGCATTTTATCGATCACATTTGATAAAAGAACTCTAAGAAATGTAATTGGGCTGTGTAAAGAAGTAAGTTAATTTTAATTATTTTGATAAGAAAAATAGTAGGTTAGATTGCAATAAAAGAAAATTTCCCTGGCTTAAGCTTGGAGTCTTTTTGCTTTACTCAAAAAGAAAAAGAAAGTTAACAACCACTTGCTCACTTAATAGGATTACATTTTTGTGTTATAGAAAACACATCTAATAATCCGTCGGATACCATAATTCAATCTTTTTTTGCTATTACATGTACAGTGGTGGTATTTTCAGTAAAGTATATGTGTTCAGTTTTTTTTACTTCTTATTCTTCTAATTACAGAAGTGAGTCTTTGATAAGATGATACGAGTTATTAATTAAACATGTTCACCATCACATACAAAGTTTTTTGGAAAATTTTGGCTTCCTGGTGACAAAGAAAAGACTTGACTTCTTTCTTAGTTGGTGAGGAAGACATGGACTTCTTCGTCAACCAATATATTTCAATTAAATTCTAATAATACTTATGACACTAATAATTAAAGGAAGGTGATTGTCACCAAAAAAAAAATTAAAGGAAGGTGATGTTAGTATGTTACTTTAATATATTAAAGTGGTTGTGGAAAATCATTGTCTCTTCACTACACACTGTTGAGCATCCATGAAAAAGAAAAGATGTGTCACTTTGATTAAGGTAAGTGTGATAGGAAATTTGAAAGGAATGGAAGAAAAAAAAAAGTATTTTTGTGTATTATTGGTTATCCCTGTTAGCTTATTGTTTCTTAAGTCTCCATATATATCATGTAACTACCGGGTTATGACACTAGCTTTTTATCCAACGCGCTTTGTGGAAAATCAGTGGCCACAATAATACACTATCAAATCATATATAGGAGAATATGATGGGTTATAAGCTTTATGATGTTTTGCTTTTGTTTCTTCTTTCACTTTTCTGTAATGTGAACTTCTTTAATTTGTTTATGGACTGAAATCTGGATAGCATACATTCATTACATGCAGTGACATTAAATTCACCAGCATAGTAAATAGTAAGTTTTAAAAAAATATTTTTCTTTAACTACATAGTAAGTCTTTGTTGAGATATACCGCCAAAACCGATTCTGTTATAATCTGATAAAGGATCATATACCCAAATAAGATAGACGACAATGATAGATTGTTAACCTAATATTTTTGTTTATATATAATAAGTCATCGTATATATACATAGATAAGAATAAAAGAAACTGAAGCTCGGCTTCCCTTATCTATTTCAAAGTAAAGTTACCAAAAAAGGAAATGGCTTTAACATATATGATGCCACTAAAGTTTTATTCAATTATTCAAAAGCGGTGTTGTGGAAAAATATTGTGTCTTCACACTGCTACTATGCAGTACCACACACTACACTATTAACAAAGTTGGAAGCATATTCCATGCAGGGGGCTGATGTATATAAATTTCCATTCATCACTTCCATTGGATGCCATCCACCACACCCACAGAAAATATACATACCTAAAAAAATTCAAACTTACATGATGAGGTGTTTTGTGCTTTCTTTACTCCCTTTTTGCTGCTGCTGCTCCTTCTTCTTCATGCTCCTTCTTCCACTTGCTCGTCGTTGTTGCCACTATGTAACCACCATGACTACACAAACTTGCTCCATTTCAAGAACTCTTTTGCCATCGACACGTACAGAGATGAGAGGTGCTCCTCTTACCCCAACAAGATAGCGTCGTGGAAGAATGGTACGGATTGTTGTCACTGGGATGGTGTCACGTGCGACAACACCTCAGGCCATGTCATTGGCCTCGACCTCAGTTGCGCCATGCTTGAAGGAAAGTTTCATCCCAACAGTACACTCTTCCATCTCACTCATCTTCAACAACTCAACCTTGCCTTCAATTTCTTCTCCCTCTCTTCAATACATCCCAGAATTGGTGATCTTGCGAGTCTCATGCATCTCAATCTATCATCTTCAACATTGTGTGGTGATATTCCGTCCACAATCTCTCACTTGTCTAAATTAGTCTCACTCGATCTCTCGAATAATAATTTCGGAATAGATGGAGGATGTGGACTAACACTTGATGAATCCACATGGAGCAAACTCATTGGTAACACCACCAACTTGAAAGAGCTACTTCTAGATGACATAGACATGTCTTCTATCAGAGAAACTTCATTGTCTTTGCTTACAAATTTCTCATCCTCTTTTTTGTTATTGAGTCTTCCTGACACTGGATTGCATGGAAAATTTCCAACCAGTGCCATACTTGGTTTACCCAATCTTGCAGAACTAAGTTTGAGTGGAAATGAAGAGCTGAAAGTTGAACTTCCAAAGTCCAATTGGAGCACTCCTCTAAGGATCTTGGATCTCTCTTTCATACCATTCTCAGGAGAAATACCTGATTCCATAGGCCACTTGAAGTCTCTTAACCAACTAATTTTGAACAATTGCCAATTTGATGGATTGGTACCTCTCTCTTTGTGGAACCTCACTCAACTAACACATTTGGACCTTTCAAGAAATACACTTCATGGTGACATCCCATCTTTGCTTTCAAACCTCAAACATCTCACCCTCTTAGATCTTCGTTCTAACAAATTCAGTGGTCACATCCCAGATGTGTTCAACAACTTCCCTAAATTAGATTACTTGGCACTTTCTTCTAATAGTCTAGAAGGTCAACTTCCATCATCTTTGCTAGACCTAACTCAACTTTCTTCCTTAGTTCTATCTGATAATCGATTAATCGGTCCAATTCCAAGTAAAAACGTCACACTTTCAAAACTGGAAACACTAGATTTGCATAATAACTCTATAGATGGGACAATTCCAGATTGGTGTTATTCTTTGTCTTCATTGATAACACTAGATCTTTACATGAACCATCTCACAGGGCCAATTAGAAAATTCTCTAGTTATTCCTTAACATATTTATTTCTCTCTGATAACAAATTTCAAGGTGATTTTCCAAATTCAATTTTTGAATTTCTAAAAGATCTTGAGTATTTGTATATGTCATCAAATGACTTGAGTGGTCTTGTGGACTTTTCTCATTTTTCAAAGTTGGAAAATTTAGTTTCAATTGATCTTTCTAACAATAAATTTCTTTCTATTGATATTAATAGTAGTATTGACTATACCTTACCCAAACTTGACAGTTTTTATTTCTCTTCTTGTAGTCTTACTGTTTTTCCTCCATTCTTAGCAAGACTACAAAATCTAAGAAGTTTAGATCTTTCTAACAATAAAATCCATGGAAAGATTCCCAATTGGTTTAATGATAATCTCATAAACACATGGAAAAACTTCAACCATATTGATCTCAGTTTCAACAAGCTGCAAGGAGAACTTCCAATTCCACCATATGTCATTCAAGTATTTTCAATCTCAAAACAACAACTTCACCGGACATATTTCTTCAAGATTTTGCAATGCAAGCTCCTTCTATGTACTGATCTTGTCTCACAACCACTTGTCTGGCACAATTCCTCAATGTCTTGGAGCATCTCCTTTTCTCGGCATTTTGGATCTGCAAATGAACAACTTTCATGGAAGCATACCTACAAATTTTTCTCTGGGCAGTGAATTGCAAGCTATAAAACTGAACCACAACCAACTAGGGGGTGCGTTACCTAAGTCTCTGGCTAACTGCACACAGTTGGACTACTAGTTTCAATGCCAAACATCCATTTCCAAAGTTGAGAATATTTGATGTTTCCAACAACAAATTTAGCGGCCCTTTGCCAACCTCATTCCTTAAGAATTTTCAAGGAATGAAGGATTTGAGTGATAGTACTCATCATCGTCCTCCTGGTTTGTCATACATGAATAGCTACATTTTAGTACCGTACAATGATTCTGTGGTAACTCCGCCTATGTTACTGCGGTACATAGCCGGTCCCAAGCCCGGATAAAGGAGGAGGGTTGTGTTAGGCCTTCGACAACCAACGTAAAAACTTAGTCGAAT
>JASCZI010121124.1:20076-50878 GCA_036250425.1 Stylosanthes scabra | reverse complement strand
TTCCCCCCCCCCCCCCCCCCCCTTCCTTGTCTGATTGTCTCTGTTTCCATGTGCTACTTATGTTGCTGTGGTGATATCTCCTTTCTCTATTTGGGTGTAATTTTGCAACTGTCTTATTTTATTTCCTTCTTATTGCTCTTGTCTTGCTGTTGAATTGAAGTCTGCTATGACTTGTGTGATTGTTCAGTGTTCTTTTAAGGAAACTCATAAAATTGCCAATATAATCAACTTTAAATGGGCACAAACATAGCTCATGATTTAATTTAGTGGTTAAGAGAAGTAGAGAACAAAATGTTAGATGGAGAAGATGTAGTTGGTGAAATGAACAATCATGTGGTGGTCGTGACTTTGTTGTTTCTGAAATGTATTGGATTTGAGAGTGGAGAATCAGAGAGATGATAGTTGGAGGGAGAGAGAGTGATGAGTGAGGGGAACCGATTGACAACACAGTGAGAATTTTTACCATGTCATTGTGTGTAGTATAATCTCCATTTTGAACTTTAATTTTTGTGTTAAATTGCATTGTTATGTTATATTATGTTATGTGACATTTGTAATTTATATCAATATCGTTATGTAATTTTTTATTTTATTGTATTTTATTTTTTGGGTATCAGAAAAACCATGCAATATTGATTACTATTGATTTTCTGAAGATTTCTGAATTTCTAACATATGAAGTATATACATGGCTCAGCAGATATAGACGCATATCATTTTCACATAATGGAATTTGCTTCTGTTTATAAAATCTTAATTTGCAAGGTTGATCATAAATGTTCCTTCTCACATGCTCTACTCTGTTGATAATTGAATTGAGAGCATGGTTGGTTTGTTAGTCTAGCATACTTTAGTGATTTCTTTGTACTTCTGTGTATTGAAACTGAAAACTAGTTGTGCAATTCTTTGTAGCAAAATATGTCAACGGCGACACCCTTGTAGTTGATGGAGGACTTTGGCTGAGCCGGCCTCGTCATCTGCCTAAAGAGGCAGTGAGGCAGGTCTCCCGAGCAGTGGAAAAGAGGTCCAGAAATGCAGCTATTGGAGTTCCAAAGAGCAAGCTATGATGTGTAATGTAATATTAAAGGGGATATAATCTCTCTTACATTCTTATATAATATACCCCTAAAGTTTTTATTTTTTTCGAACAAATTAAATTTTCAAACTAGATATAAGAGACGGAGAATAAATATCACTTCCTTTGCAAAGAAATGTTGAAAAATGGATAAAAGAAGCACAGTGGCAATCCAAGGTCATGTAAAAGGAACGGATAATTGGATAGCATGTAATCAGACTGTTCAAGTTTTCTACTGTTGTAACCAAAAAGAAAAAAATAAAAAATTACCAAATGCTGATTAAACAGCTGTGTTTCAAAACATGGAAATAAATCTACGTATAAACCTCGAAGTAAATAAGTAACAAGAATATGCAGTGGATTCCATATCAGTGTAGTTTGGCTTTCCTGTCCCTAGCAGCTTTGATCTGATCCGCAAGTGATACTTCTTTCTGCAACTTTTCTCTCTTGATATGCTCTATATCCAATTTATTGTACGTTGGGAAAATGGAATTGAATACATCTCCTCTATATTCTTGACTGCTTATGATATTCTTATTTACAGGAATCTGACGACAGCACAGAGGAAAAAAAAAACCAAATCGTGATTAGAAGAAATAAAGCATACATAACGAAAACGGGTGTGATGTTAAGGAGGGTGGTTCTTCCCCCTTAATAGCTAGCTTTTAAGGTGTGGTTTCCTACTCTAACTAGGTACCTAACACATATCAATAGGCAGTTCCTCTAATCCTTAATTGATTTAACATTTGCACCTACAACAGCTAATATAAGGAAAAACTAAAAAGGCGTACCTTAGTTAATTTACAGGCGAGTTTGAACTCTTCGGTAACTTCAGAGTCAACATTGTCTTCCTTTGCTTTTCTAGATTTCCGAATCTTCATATCCCCTTTTGCTTTCATTGCTTTTGTCCTCTCCTGATGTTCTTTCCTCTTTTCAGCAAGCATTGCCTTCCTTATTGCCTTTATCCGCGCAGCTTTCTCTGCTTTTACCCTTGCAAACTCTTTTGCCCTTGCTTTTTTTGCAGCACATTGAAGCTTATAGAGGAGAACCATTTCTTGTTTTATCTTTTGATAGCTCCCCCATTCTAGTTCTTGTTCACCACTCCGTCCTTTCATAGCCGCTGTGGCTATGCATTCCCTCCATGATTGAACAAAATTCCTTGCTCCAGTAGTTGTCTTCAACTTTTTCCCCTTTTTCTTTTCCTCGGCCTGAAGAAGTCGGAGGAGCTCCAATTGTTGTTCTATCTTACTGTAGCTATTCCATTCTAGTTCTTCTTGATCACTTGCTCCCTTCCTAGCAGCATTTGCTATGCATTGTTTCCATGAAAGCAAAAACTTCTCCCCCAACCGCCTTGACTTAAGACGCTCTTGCCAAACACGTCTCAGCGAATAACTTATTTTTTCCTTGCTTTGCTCACTGCAGGAAGGTTGACGAAGGATGGAGAATGCATTGTCATTGACTACATTCATTTTAATATTAATGCCCAAAAAATTTAGTTGAAAACTATTACAAATGGTTGCAAAAGTTTAAGTAGCTTCTATTTTTCTAACCGCATGTTTCAGACTATTTTTCTAAAACAACAAAAATAAACTTTCTCTGATGCACATCAAAGGATTCAACATAGCATTATGTTGGCTGTCAATGAAGAAGTTTCCTTGTAGCTATAGAAGTAACAAGATTCTAGAAAGACAGCAATTAGATTAAAAATGTACTTGAATAAGAATAAAAATTTAGAATAGTCACGTATTGTTACCTATATTTCAGTTAGTCTGACAAGTAGCAATAACTTAGGAATCTGGATGACATATCCTAAGATAGACCAGTAGTCTTAAAAGACTAGTCCTCCAGCATTTTTCTCCCTAAGCCAAATAAAATACATTATGCAAATTTCACAACCTCACCGCATATGCCATTCCACCATAACTATTTTAACTACGAATTAGCAAAAACAAAAGTAATCTCAAGTCCTTAATCAGTAAATTTCTTCAATGCATACTTCTCATACTTTTCTGTATTATGAAAAGAGAAGTATTCCTCTTTCTGTAAATATTGAAAAAATTATGGAAATTCAGAAGTACAATACCAGGGCAGGCATTCTCTTTTTCTCTACTCATTCTTATAACCTAGAATTTTCAGTGAAATAAGGTTCATTATGTTCTTTTTGAGGTGTACAGATAAACAACATGAAAGATATGATTACCTATGAAAATTAGGATGTTCAGCCATCTTCTTTCGTATCTGAAAATTTTCAAAGAACAGACTATGTGAATAGTGGTCGGAGATCAAAGCAATAATGCAATATGAATCAATAACAGCAAACCTTTTGTGAGGCAATACCATTTGCATGTTAAATATTTTTAATAAATAGTGGTAGGAGATCAAAGCAAAAAAGTATCAGAGTGACATATAAAGCATTGTAATAAGTCAATAACAAATCATGTCATGTTGTCAAGACATAATAAAAGGATGAAAACCCCCCAAAACTAAAGGGCTCATATATGAGTTCACCTTCGGGTCCCTTAATGCCTCTAATGTTCTTATCCTGATTCGCTCACGGGTCTCTGCATTGTGTGCGGCGTCAGTTATAAAAAAAATTAGCTAACTATAAGGTAGACTTTAGATAGTGTAGAGATAGAGACACAGACAGTTTGAGTTTCTGTCCTTATATTTCTGTCTCATCTCTCAAACCAAAGACTGCCTAAGGTACATTCGTGTCCATTTAAATGCAAACTACCTGAAGTGTGTTTTCTTCCTTTGTTCCAAGGTACTCTTCCTTTGTTGGCTAGTCCTATTCTCATTCTTCTGATCCTCTCCTTCAGAACTTTTTTGTTAAGAGGTTCTACAAAGTCATCAAGGCTTCCGATCTCATTCCCATTGTTCACATAACTCAATTCCAACGAATCAATACTAACTTTTGACCGATTGTCTTCTTCGATGGCTGCTGATTCTCCGTCATCAGCACTTATATGCAGCTCCTGAATTGGTAAAACCCTTCGAGATGAACAAACAAATGTTGATTTAGGGATTGCAGTCTTCACCACAGACACTTGAGGTTGTACTTTAAGTATTACTAGGGGACAAATTGCACAAGCACAATGACCAATATTGCTTGGGAGAAGCAGTGAATTGGCGTTGGAAATACGAGTTAAGGGAGAAAGCATAATGTACATTCCTCTGACACTAGCATCAATTGAAAAATAAAAACATAAAATGAAATCTTCTTTCTTCTTAATAGGAGAGAATTTGCTGGTTCAATGCTCAACAAGTGTTACGAGTCCTTGAGTGACACCTAACAAAAGCAGCAAAAATTCAATTGAAGATTTAGAAAGGTTATTATTAAACACAGAAAGTAAATATCAAGACTAGAGTAGAGATAGTGAAGCATGAGCAGAGGCACAAAGCTATGGCTGCAAAACTAGGCAATCAAGATTGGTTACATGCACAAACTAGGCTTTAAGTTTGAATTTCAAAGACACCTGGTCCTGCCAAACTTTAAACACAAATTAGTCTATATATATATATAACGCGATGAAGGTGTAAACATCACATTCAGAGACACAAATATATTTCTTATTTCCTTCGGCTGAGAATAGTTGTGAGGTTGAGTTAGTTATAGTTTTTTTTTCTTGTTTGGTTAAAATGAGTGTTCAAAGAACACGAGGAACACTCTAAAGAACCAGCAAACCCATTTTCACCAACAATATAACATAACATAGCATACACCCTTTTGAAAAAGGATAAAAAACTGGTCAACATTTAAGATATAACCAAAACAATAGCATACACCTTAATTCACTTTAATAGAAGACACCTAAATAATAAATTGATAACAACATCAATATGCTACTGCCCTCGTTTTCCTCCAAGAGTTCTTGCATTCTTCAAAAGGTTTTACCAGTAAATAGACTGCACAATTTGAGCATTTGACAACCATGTCTTAGGCTCTTAGCAACACACAGCACCGCACCACACCACAAATATCAGTAATTATTTATGAATCAGTTTAACATGAACCAAACACTAGAAGGTAAGTACTTAATGCAAGAGGCAATGGGTGGCACGGGGTAAGCAATGGAAGAACGAGAGCAGAAGAAATGAAGCAGAAGGCGTCTGGAAGAAGAAAAGAGGTGTGAGGAGGGTTGTGGCTTCTGGGGTTGTCAGCAGACAACGGGGGAGAGATAAGGCGGGGCTGGCTGAAACCTGAATGCGAGTGAATTTAGATTAGGTGGGGAGATAGAGATTTTTTTGGGGTGTTTGTGGAGAGATAGAGATTAGGGAGTGCAAGAAAGCAAATGACACACATTGGGTTAAGTTTTTGCCTTTGGGGTTTGCTTGGTTTAAGGTGTTTGGTTTTAACCATAGTTGTAAGAATCGAACCGGCCATCGAACCAGTCAGCTCATGGAGTCACTGGGTCACAGGTTTAACCGTTGTGTCGCAGATTCAACCGTAGAACCGGTCTCAAATGCATAAAAATATAAATTATGAAAAATTTAGTATTAAAACTATAAATACAAGCCTTTAATATAATAAAAAAAATACATGCCTTTAACAATGATATGTTTAGGTAGATGGTTTGGAAGTGCCTTTTCTCTTCAATATTAGTTTTACAGATTTATGCTTGCGCTTTTAGTCATGTACTAATCTTTCTGCCACGCTTGTTTCTTATCCTATGGGTTATCTCGACTAAGTAATGCTCAGAAACATCTGTGATCTGTGAATTATTATAAGGTAACAACTCTGATATAGAGTGCAAAAGTGAAGAGAAACTTATCCTAATAAAGCTATAATCTGTATACTATGCATGGGAGTAATATGTATGTGAGTTTTGGCCTTATTATAAAAGCACTAAAGTTTAAAAAATAAATGGATTCAAGAGGGGGTTCAAAATAACCATAACATGAATATCTGTGATGAAAGTTGAGTGTTAGGTGTCACCACAAAGATAACATAGCAAAAGAGAAGGACAAAGTATTGCCGAAAAGGGAACAGAATCTACAGCCATAAGTTCCCATATTTTCAGTCAGGGAACAAAATTAGCATACATTGAATAAGTTAAACATTAATGAGATATGAGTCCAAATATTTAAATGACATATTAAGCTACGACAAAGGAGAAGGCATCTCCTAAACTATGTATTTATGGGACAAATTTTCATTTTATTAGATTGAATGATTGATTAAAAACTGAAAAACATGGACGAGATACAGAATGAATGCTTTATCAATGGCAAAGGATAAGGTATACACGAGAACAGAGTTCACTCACAGTAAGACACCAGCAAGATTTCCGGCCAACCCAGAACATAGACCCTTCAATGGCGGAATCAAGGCGACGGTGAAGACAAAGGAAGCACGCGGCGCCGGCAAAATCGGAATATTGCGGCAGCAACGCCGCGGAACGGTGTCTCAAAACGTGGCGGAGCAGGACCCAGTGGCGGCGTCGCCTGATGGGAGGTTTAGGTAGCGGCGGTGAGAGTGTGTGTGATCTGCTGAGAGCTGCGCCGCAGGGAACGGAAATTGGAAGAAATGGGAGTGTGGAACAATTTCAATTGAGTACTGACTGAAGAAGATAAGGGATTGGGTTCTCTTTTTTTGGTTCGTAAAAAGCAAAACGGCGTCGTTTTTGGTGAGAGCTTTTGACTGATCCGGTTTTTAAAACGGCAAAGATGGTCGAAAGAAAAGAATCCTATTTGACAGGGTTTCTTGCTATACCTATGAATTCCATTGGACTCAGAAATGATATATTGGAAGACTCAAGATTCTGCCAATATCAATAGGTTTATTGTTCCACTCCTATATCTTCAAAAAGGAAAAAAGATCTCTGAGAGCTCTTTCCTAGATCCAAAAGAGACTACACGAGTTCTCCCAATAACTAAAAACGGTATCATGCCTGAATCTAATTGGGGTTCGCGGTGGTGGAGGAACTGGATTGGAAAAAAGAGAGATTCTAGTTGTAAGATATCTAATGAAACCGTTGCTGGAATTGAGATCTCATTCAAAGAGAAAGATATCAAATATCTGGAGTTTCTTTTTGTATATTATATAGATGATCCGATCCGCAAGCATGGTTATTTTCTGAACCGGCCGGTCCAATCCGAGTCATGTAGGTTCTCATTAGGGCTGCCAAAATGGGCTGAATCCGTCGGGCTAACTCGTTTATCTGCGAAAATAAATAATCGGGTCCCGCCCGTTTAAGCGAAAAAACTGTTTAAGATCGATCCATTTAACTCGCATTATTTGAGGGCTTAAATAGGTTAGTCCGTTTGTCCGTCGGGCCGCCCGAAAGACCGTTTATATCGTTAATTTTTTATTTTATTTTATTTGAAAAAATTTTCAATATATCCAAAATTTTTAATATGTCCAAAATCATATTCCAACCCAAAAATAACCCATTCTCTATAGGACAAATCCTTTAAAGCCAAAAGATTTAATTTTGTTTTTAAAAAAATTGCTATAAAATGCTAAGTTTAGGCCCATTTATTTTTAAATATAAGTTTTTTTTTAAAAAAAAAGAAAAATAAGCGAGGCGCTCGTTTAGGCCCACGGAACTTACCTTAAACGGGCCGATCCTGAAATATGAAACCGGCGGGTATGAGGCTTGCCCGTTTATTTCGCGGGCTTAAACGGGCGGGCTTAAATCGGCTGGCCTGCCCGTATATATTGACAGCCCTAGTTCTCATACATATTTGATCCTTTAGCATGCTCGGACCGGCTGCGGGTTCGGTTTTTAGATTTTCCGATCCGACCGTCCGGTCCGAGCCGATTCTTACAACTACGGTTTTAACCAAGGCCTTACCACAAGCGGAAGCGACTTACCGCAAGTGGAAGTGACTTTAGCTCCTTAAGTACCTAGTTTCGAGTTCGATTCAAAGAATCCTTGGCAAATTGAGGGTAAATTAGTTACTGGGTTCCCTCCAATGGATATCCCGAGACATAAAAAAAAAGGTGGTTGCTTTTTTTTTTATTCCATTAGTGTGTCTGAATAAGAAAAAAATAATTGTTTTTTAAGGCATATTAAGTCTATGTGACCAATAATTTCTTAGAATAAATCTAGATATATGCATATCGATGCATTCATCTATATGTTTTCATACCTATTAGGCTCACAAGTCAAGAAAAAATAATAAAATCTACACAAAAATTTTGAACACATAAATAATGAAATCTAGCATAAAAATTTTGATTTATAATAAAAAAATAAGAGTTATTTTTATTGAGATGGATATATATATATATATGTACAACTCTTTTATTATCTACTATTTTGGATAATTTGTTCACTGTTATTTTATGTCAGGTGATTTATTCTCTACAATTTTGGATGATTAGTCTTCTATCATTTCAAATGATCAGTTTTCTATTATTTCTGATGATCAGTTTTCACGTGGTTTTAACATGTGTTTTTTTCGTACTAGCTGATTGTTGACTATTATTGGTGATATTCTATTGGTTATCTAGCACTACTCATATTTACCTCTTATTTTATCTCAATCATTTACGGTTATGATACGTAACCAATATAATATACACAATAACAGAACAATATCTACTTGCATACTCTCATTGTAGCGTGTGGATTAACATCACTTTCTATAACTCATTTGATCATTTATTTCATTTTAATAAAAATTTCATCATCTAATCAAATCAAAACCCCAAAAATCCTCAATTATATCCTTTCAATAATAAATAAAATCAATGACACCCTCAATTAACATCTTAAATATTCAAAATTTCAAAATATCACAAATAAAAATTCATAACAACATTACAAAAGCTGCTGAGAAATAGAAAAGCAGAGCACATGAACCCTAAAATATAGAAGTTGTTGATACCAACAAAATACTTCCGCTATATATTAATTTGATATAAATCACTATCAGGAAGATTGGTGGTTATCTCATATATTATATTAAAATTTAAGAATATGTTTTATGAATCTTAAAAAATAGATGTTATTTTTTATAAATTTTAAATGTTATTTTATAATCCTATCATAGTTATGCTACCTCATAAGAAAATTAATTGGTTTTTTTGCTATTTTTTCTCTTGTGAATCATACATACGTAGTGAAACTGTGAAAGTACATGGATGTTATGGTTAGCAAATTACAGATATTATTTTCAATAATATTTGGATGTTATTTATATTGAATTTTGGATGTTATTTGAATTAAGGTTGGTCAACAATTTGAAAAATGAAAAAAAAAACAATAAAAAATTTTAAGATTATGATATGAATGCATTATGCATGTACGAAATTATAGTTTAAATTGATACATAATTGGTAGTGGAATGTTTAGTAATTAACTATATAAGTAACTATATTAAAATAAAAAAATTCAACTAGCATTAACATTTTTCAAGATGTTATTCTTTTTTAATATGGAAGTTATATATGACTCATGCGAATTAATATATTAACCAATTAAACCGTTCAAAAATAAAATAAACATTTAGTTTATTTGAAATAAATGTTATTTAAAAAAAATAAAATAATCAACAACTATGTACGAAAGATATTAAAGTAAAAAAAATTATAAATATATTTGTATTAGAATATTAAAAAAATATATATGCCTGCATGATATTCTAATCTCATTTATTAAAGTTGTTAAATATAAAAAGAATAATAATAATAACAAAAATATATAAAATAATAAATGCAATACAAACAAAGTTTATATAAAAAAAATAACATAATAATGTTACATAAATATAATCAACTAAGACAATAAACAAAAATAAGAAAACTATTTTTATTTCAATTGCAAGGGGTGAATAACATTATTAAATAAACATTTACCAATAAACTAAATGCTTATTCAAATAACATTGTTTTTACTTACCAAAATGTGCTAAAAACTTACCAAAAAAAAATAACATTATTTTTTCGTACAAAATTTGTTTTCTTGTATTTATTATTTTATATATGTTTATTGTTATTATTATTTTTTTAATATTTAACAACTTTAATAAATGACTTTAGGGGATCACGACGACGCAAGCATGCATATTTTTTAATATTCTAATACAAATATATTTATAATTATGGGTTATTTTTTTAATTTAAGATGTTTAGCATATTGTTCTTGATTTTATGATTTTTTTTAAATGCACGATTCAAATAAACTAAATGTTTATTTTAAGGGGGACATTACATTATTCTCCATCGCATAGATGTAATATGTCGTTTTAAACTGACCTATGAAATTGATTATTTATTAAATAAGGCAATAACATATGGGTCTCTCTAAGGCGCGTATGAGGTTAACTGAGATATAAGCATTATGAAATTACTTCAACACAAAAAAGGAAACAATTGGTTATTTTTGGCTGAAAGCTTGTTGGTTACTAAATATTTTTGGTGCTTGCTTTGGTACGTAGGCTAATTAAGACGTACTGGTATGTAAATTTAAATGAACCAATAATATATCGACACATAAGATTGTATTATACACATTAGGATTTTTTTTAAAATTTTTTTTTCTTAAATATTTATATCATTGTGTAGTCTAAAATACCCTTATGCACTTAAGTTAAAATTCGAATTTACCCTTTTAATTATATTTATCAAAAGACCATATAGTCCTCACTAATTTTATTGACAACAATACCCCTCTATAACATATTCACACAAGTTAAATCTAATTATATTAATTAAACAAACACAATTAAAATTAAAATAAATAAATAACAATATCTAACTCTAAACCCCAAAAATCACCCCCAAATTGCTAAAAACAACTAAACCCTAATCCTTCTCGTAAAGAACCATAGGGGTCACGCAAATTCTTCTCCGGCGGCGCACCACCGTCATCTTCTCCGCCGCCGCCTCTGACCTCGTGCCCGACGCCTCTGACCTCGCGCCCGACGCCTCTTCCTTAGCTTTCGGAGGAGCTGTCGCCATCGCCCATGCTGCTACCTTACACTCGTCGCCGCCGCTGCAAGCCACCGATTCCCTCTTGTTGGTTCCGCTGCAAGGTATTAGTTCTCTGTTTTTACTGCATGTGTTTCCTAATGAAGCAATTGCCATTCGATTATTAAGTTAACTGTACCATGATTGTGGAATTTTACCATTTTGTGTTCTGTTTATTTTGTAAATTGAAATGGGAATGGAAATGGCATTCTCTAAATGCGCTTCCATTGTTTTACTTGTTCAGTCTTCACCGCCTTGGTCACACAATTCATTATTTTTCCCAATGATTTCCTTTAGGGTTTAGTTATCTCCTATCTTATTTTAATATTATATCTTAAGATTATTATTTGTAAAACATTCTAATTTTTTTAATGAATATAGTAATTACTTAACCTTCATATATTTTCTTGTGAAAACTTCTTCAGTTAATAATTTTAGTTTGTACTTTTAAAATATCTTTTAACTATTTTTTTCATATCTCTGTTTCAATTCAAGCTTACTGTAGGAAGATCTATTGATGTCACAACTTTCAAGAACTATGAAGAGCTAATCCGCGCCATTGAATGCATGTTTGGACTAGATGGTCTGCTGAATGACACTAAAGGTTTCGGGTAGAAAATGGTGTATGTGGATTATGAGAGTGGTGTTCTTCTTGTTGGGGATGATCCTTGGGTGTAAGTTTTCTGCATTTTCTTTGGATCTGTGTGAATATATCTATATGATCAAATAGCATGTCATTTGATAATTTCCTTCATTTAAATGTTCTTGAAGGAAATTTGTCGGCTGTGTTCAATGCATCAGAATCTTATTGCATTTGGAAGTTCAACAAATGAGTGAAGCGGGAATGAAGCTTCTCAATAGTGGAGCCTTGCAAGGGATCAATGTTTGAACATTAGGTAGTACTTTCCTATATATAAATTAACATCACTTGGCCATTCTTTTGCAATTTCATTGCAACACTGGCACTGAAGTGATTTTTTTCTAGTTCAAGCAAATATCTCAAAAGTAATTTGTTGTAGAATTACTATGTATCAACCTTATAACGACAAAGGTTCTATGTAATATTGTAACGTATGAACTAAGTGACACTTTTGACAAAGAATGGAGTTATTAGGTCTAGGCAAAAAAACTTACTTGAAGACAAGATTGGTCTGCGTTTTAAGAAAGGTCACAGGTTAGAATGTTTCTGAATACTATTTTAAACTTGAATGCTTGAGATGGTTATCATTCCATTTAACTTTTACTTCCTTTGTTTTACATTTTATTTATTTATTTATTTGATGTTGTCCATCATGCAGTTTGGAGACAACAAGGCATGTATCAATGATAACAATAACCCTTTTTAAGAAGGAAATCAATACGTCATCTGTGGGGTAAGTTGCCTTTTCCTCATTTTTATTGTTATTAAGCAAAAAATTTCTCACTTTTGCAAGAGGTGGTTTTGGTGGATGTTTACAAGGCATCATCTTGGAAGTTCCTTACTTTTACTGTAACTGGTCTTGAACTTTTCATCAACATGCATAGGGTTTTTGGTTGTTAGCACAAAGTACACACTACTTACTTGATTACATTTTGAATGAGATGTTTTATGTTTTCTGGTTTGGTTGTTAACAAGTTAGTGGATATGTGGACTATCTACTCTTCCTTAGCTGTTTCCAAGATTTCATATGTTGAAAGAATTGTATGACTAATTCACTATAAACTATCAGTATATGATATGTTCTTTCATTTGTTGTGTTATTTTAGGTATCAGTCTCCATTATCAGCTGACCAGGTGAAGGCATCTGCTGATTTTGATTATGAAGGAGGTAGGTTCCTTTCATAATTGGTGTTTTGGAAAATAAATCTCTCTCTCTCTTAACCTTTGTATTCTCCAAAAAGTTCACCAAATGGCCGTATTCGAGGTCGTGGGGGCCGAGGAAGAGGAAGGGCCCGAGTTATGTATCACATTCTTGCATTCATTTTTATATTCCATGTAATGTTTATAATTATAGATTTATAGTTTTTTTTAGGTGACTATAGCTTTATAGGTTTTGATGTCTCTTGGATAAACCTATTGTAAATTGTAATGACAGAGTCCTCTAAGTTAGTCCATTATATTTTCCTTATTTCAGTTTTGCATTCTCAATTTTAGATATGTGTTCTAATGGGCTTTCATGTAACTTATCCACAACTAGTTAGTTACATTTAGTGTGTTGGCTAAGAAACTTATCTGAATTTGCCTATAAAGAGTGGAGAGGCAACAACTAGTGCAATTGAGCAAAATCAGTAATGCATATCTTCTTTTCTCCTCATAATAGCGTTCCTGATCACTTGAGTTCATGTATTTTGGTTTTTTATAATTTACTTTACAATTGTCATTTTACCACGTTTTAACGTGTGATGTGTACTTCTTTAGTTCTTTTTTTTCCCACACAAGTATCCTGTAATGTCATCTACTTGTATAGAATATGTTGGTTGTGGAGATTACTTGTGTTTTCCTTTCAGAATTCCAGATGATGTTATTTTTCTATCAGTTTAGAAACCATTTTATTAATATTTTCATAAATATAATTTCCTTACAATATCGACACCTCTTCTCTTGAAGTCATTTCCACACCTAAAAATTTTTAAATAAAAGGAATGATCATAATCGTGTAAAAAATTAAATTAAAACTACCCCTAAGAAACCATAGTGTCCATACAGCGATTCTCTGTTGTTTAGCGTAAATGTTTGTTTGATTTTTTTTTAGTTAAAATAAATTTTGACTAATATAAAAAGAAAGTGTGCAAACTCAATGAATAGTTGGTATACTTCTTAATAAAATTCACAAATAAACTATCATTAAATAACGAAATATAAAAAGAAGGTGTGCTTCTCGCTCAACAAGTTTAATTATTATCACTTTTTCTTATATTTGTCATAATTCCTAATGGAAGTCACAATGACATCTTGTGGCACAGCCTTCTAGTTCTTCCACCGCGTCTTTGTTGCGATTTGCAACATTGCCATCATCTTGCTGTTCTTAATATATCTTGTTACTATAAGTTACTAATATTTGTTGTATTTTCTTTTTTCTTAGAACTTGAGCCAATTCAACAGATGAAAGATGAATAAGATTCTAGTGATGAAACAGATTGACATTGTTACATCTCAAGTATCAATTTCAAATTTATTGATGATGATTTAGTGAAGGGTTTATGTTATTTTGATCTTGTTTTTGTTGGTTGTTTAAGGCTTTAAATTGCTTAGTGAGGATGAACTTATTAGTATTCATTTGGTTGTTTTTGGGTCTTGTTTAAGACTTTAAGTTACTGAACCGTATTTTGTTAAAGACTTATTATGACAGCATGACTTATGAATTACTAGATAATCTACATGTTGCTAAATTTCTTTAATGTTTTGGTTATTTAATCTATGTTGACAGGTTTTAATTTATTTATTTTTATAACCAAAACCGCGAATCCAATCCAATCCAAACCGCTGAAAATTGGATCGGATTGAACAGAAAATTTCATCCAATCCAAACCGCACCGCACGTAAAATTAGTGTTCGGATCGGATGAGTTTTTGACTCAAAACCGAACCAAACTGCATCGTGAACACCCCTATCTTGTGCTATTTGATTGTGTGGCCTTCGAATCAAATCCAATGCAAGTCTCATCCTTATACCGTCGTTAACCTAAAATATATCAAAAGACTAAAATATAATAAGAGAAGCGCAGAAATAACACCCATAATGTTGCTTTTATTTTTTTCTAATAGTTGCAAGAGAAGCTTACACTTATTGAATAATTATTTGTCTTCTTGAAATTTATCATCCAAGTTGCTACCCATACTCCACAATCATTTGTGTATTAAATAAGATGATTTTAGCTTATGGACATGATCATTCTAAGTTAAAAAATACGAAGTCAAAGATGTTCCTTAGGAGCCGCTTGCTTATTCTCCTGTTTTCAGTGTATCAACAAATGCGTAGTCAGATATTTGCGGCCTAAAAGGAGTTTTGTATTTATAGAAGGATTCGTGTTCGAGCATTTCTTGTAATAATTTGACCTGTGTGTACGACGAAAATTAAATAATTGTAAGTTTACAATTTTAAAAGTCTTTGAATTGCATTAACTTTAATACACACGAATTATGGGAAATACATTTACTAGTTTTTCAACAGTTGGCCTTCTACCTTCTTGTGATGCAAGTATTGGTAGGGAGTCCAACATAATCATTTGACGCTCATACATGTCAAACACAAGTAAATACCAATGCGCGTTGCCGTCCTTCACTAATAAAAAAATCTAGCAGTCGATCTCTCATAAATTAATACATAGTTAAAATGCAATTCTTGTCACCTCCATTTATTATGTTAAATCTTATACGTAGGTACTCTTTTTGAGTACTAATGCACTCACTTAACACATGAGAGCTCTACGAGTTAAACCAATCTAAAAAAAGGTTACCTACATAGAATGATCTCTACAAAACACTTAAAAAATGAATAAAAGGAAATTTGAATACCTTTTGTAGTCCTTCGTCAATATTTGACATGTACTCTTTTTTATAGTACCTCCACAAAGTTTCAACTGTGACTCTGTTTTCGAGAATGAATTGCTGTAATAAACATTGAGCGACTAAATTACTGTGCTCAATTTTTAGATAAATCTAATAATAAATTAAATAACCATATAAAATAAAAACTCAAAATTTTTTTGAGTTAGAACCAAGGGCTATGTTATAATTAATAGTTAAAATATGTACTCACTTCCCCTTTAACCTATCCTTTGGGTATTAATGATTCTAAATTGGTTTGAGTGCCAAGAAACTTGTTTGTTCTAACAAACAGCTTATCACTGCACAAATAAAACATATCAATATAATATACTCGCTATTAATGATAATTGGAAAGGAAATATTTATAAGAGATGGGTTGGTGTGGAAGTGTAACTAATCACTAGTCGTACTCAGTTCCTTTTTAAAGGTCCCAATTTTAGAAACAATTAATATTGGTGTACACATAAAACACACAAACACTTCCTAATTAATCACTTCTTCAAGTGAGAAAGGTTTATGTGTTTTATGTGTACACCTAGCAAAACCGATTTAAAAAATAAGGTTGAATACAAAATACTTTTATATTATCACATAAATGTTTTGCATTGATAGATATATAACCTGCTCTTGTTCAGTGCAAAAACATAAGCTACTAGTGCAAAATATGTGTCATCCAAATTCATATAATCTGGAGGTCTAAATTGGCATGAGATCCACTACAATGGAGAAAAAAAAATATAAGATTCAAATGAAAGTTAACATGATTAAAAAAAGATAATTTTGTAAAAACTTACATACGGCCATTCATCCCCTTCTTTTGTACTCAGAACTCTTCATGAATGGAACACTACGGTTGATAATATACCCATTTGGTGTACTCTTGTTCAAAAGAGTTATTATTCACTCTTTAGTTGTCAATTTTTGTGAGTTCTTAAGCGTGCTCTCTTTTTTTATTGGTGACGACTTGTGGCTAAGATTGTTCACACCCGTTTTATCTCCACGACATGTTTACCCACTTTTTTACCGTCAGTCTTACGAGGTTGAACTTTTGGATGACTTGGGGATGTCTTTAACAATTCCATAATCTGCTCTGAATTCCTTATATTAGTAGATTGGAAATGAGGCATTGGAGCGTATGGCATTAAAGGTATCATCACTGGACATAGTTGTGGGAAGCATGTATTCGATAGTGAACTTGTTTGAGATTGGTTGAAATACATTGGATAAATGTATATACCATGGTAGATGGTGTAAAAATGCGGAGGTAAGTGAGGAATATGATTGAAATTTGGAATGATGAACGGTTGTTGCGAAAAAAATTTATTATTCGTGTATCCATGATCAATTTGTTCTTTTTTTCTTTCCATGTGGAGGAGATTTGAAAGATTTTCTCTTGTCCATTTGAGAAAGAACAAAGAACACCACTCTTTCAAGAAAAAATTGAGGTTAGGTTAGAACAAATTCACTTTGGATGCATTTTATTTACGTAATTGGATAAGTAGTTATAGAATATTAAATTTAAAAGAAAATATCTAATCTTTTATTCAAATTCAATCATGGAACAAGTTTTATAATTTTTATAATTAAATGGTTGAGCCGAGAATTAAACGATTTGATTGTATAGCATATTTATATTAAAATTAGCACCCTATCAAGTATTTTTCTATCGGTCAAATCATCCTTATATTGATTATTTTTATATAATACAAAAAATAAATATAGATTAACATTTAAAAAATAAATAAAGAATATAACTTAAATGAACCAACTTTTTTTTTTCACTAAAATCAAATGACCCAAGCCAAAAACAATTACGAAAAAAGATAAAAATTTCAAATCAAACAACCACATATATAATTCCTTAAGTATAGATAATACTTCCTGTTTATTGATGAATTATTCAAATTTTTTTGTTATTATTTGGTTGCCAAATTAACACTAAAAATAAATAAATGATATATATACAATTAAATTTTAAAAATCTACTATATACTAGTAATTTGAGAAGTGCGTCTTAACTTTAGGTATATACATTATTAATTGCTTTTTTTTTATTTTTTAATCCCAATAAGTTTATATAAGAAATTCATATTTATCATTGTGTGATAATATAAAATTTTTAGTCACCGCATAAAATAAATCTTTACCATAAACTTTAAATTGTAAAATTTAAACTCTTAATGCTTAAGTTGGTTAATATTAGTCACTTAAAAAACATTAATTAATATTAGCTTTCTAATTGATAACCATCAATGAATTATTTTAGGAAATTTTCAATTTCATCATAATCAAATTGAAATAAATCCTATCTAAAATATAACTAAAAATCTTATCTTTTTAGTACGAGATTGTAACATATTAGGAATTTTATCTTAAATTCTAAATCTTATTTTAAATATTAAACTATAAATACGTGTTTTGATAAAATAATTACGGTGCAACATTGTCAAATACACAATAGTAGAACGTAACTACAATGGCAAGGACACGTCAAAATAAACAAGCTACTTCCATAGAAGCTAGTTCTGCTAAAAAAAACAAAATGCTGATGACATTCAGCAGTTAACAAAAATTTTACCACTGTATGTTTCAATAATATTTATTATTAGTATATCTTCCATTTCTCGTAATATTCATATACTTTTTTAAAAATCATAGTTATAATTTTCTTTAGTTTTTAATTTCAAGCGTATATTTTTGTATGATGGAATTATTTTGTTTTTGTTTGTTATTTTTCATGATGGTAGTTTGAAAAAACTTAAAAAACAGAGGGTGTGTACCAATCATAATCATGATCCTAATCCTAATAGAATAAGGGTCGAGTAAAGCCCATTAAGAAGAAAGAGATAAAAATAGGATTCAAACTCCATCATCTACCCAAACCAAAATAAAAATTACATCATCTACATTCTCAGTTATAAAAAATATGAAACTTCTACATTGAGGAAACCCTAGCCCCCCTACCTTAGTCATCGCCCCCACCGCCGTCCCACTACCGAGTGTCTAGCATCTTCTTTGAGATGCTGCGATTTGGGAGTCCCGGTAGTGGATTCAGGGTCGCCGCCGCGTAGAAGCTGAGCCCATGAAGAAGGGAGATCTTTTCGCCGGAACTTGGGGCTGTCGGATTCAGTAGGGGGCACGACCATGGTAAGTGATGAGTGGTGGTTAGAGGAAGACTCCGTTGAAGTAACCATTGCCAATTAGGGTTTCTGGGTAACCATTGTCATTATATTGTTTGTCACGAAGTTACTGTTCTCAAGTCACAGCATAAACAACCTGTATTTTTTTCTATTAAAATTTAATTTTGCTAACTGCTGATTCTTCTTTCCCCTGCTGAGTTTCTACTGTTTGTTGATTCTTGTTGTTGTTGTTTTTGTTGTTATTAATTTTATAATTTGTTGCTGAATTTTATTGCTTTTTCTTCACATAGTTTGACCAATATAAGTCTCCTTTAATATTAATAGGTGCAATGATGTGCCTGATGACAACAGGGTGATTCTGTTGTCATTAACTACTCAAGTAGAACAACCGAGGAAAGGAATTCATTCTCTGGCTCAACGCATAGACATCAAGCCTAACACCCCTTCAAGTATGTTTAAGGTCTTTGGCTCGAGCTCAAAGTCATCCAACTTAGAAGGTGATATGACAGATAATCGCTTGTTGTCACGTTGTATTGAGAAGGCGAAGACTGACATATTTATTTCTAGAAAAAGGGTAAGAGACTCCTCTGTTTTTCCAAAATCCCCCTGGACTAGAGCTATCAGATGTGAGTATCCGTATTTTGTATTCAATTTCGCATTTAATCTCTTTATTTTATTATTTTAAATTTTAAAATGCTCACATCAAAAAATATATACAGTGGATGTATGTATCGTCCAACAACATCAATGGGATTGAATGCGGATGAAGTTGTCGTTGCTTCATATCTGTATGGGAATTTATCCCATAAGTAAGTAAAATTTTAACTTTTTTTTATTCTTAATTGTTCGTGTATTATTTGCATTTTTTATTAATTGGAGTTTTATGTGGATAGGGAGGAAGAAGATATAGTATTCTCCAATGTCAGTGTTGGTAGGCAAAAATTTAAAAGCCTAATGCCATGAAACACCATTGACTTAAAGGTGTTCACCATGGTAGCAGATATGATGAATAATGAACTGGGCTTAGAGAGTGGTTACTGGTTCTTAGCTCCTATCTTTGCTATAAGTATTTATATGGTTTTATTGATATACTATCTAAATATTCTCCATTAGAAAATATATAAATGTGCTAATATACTGAATTGTTGTTTCAGACTTATGCTTTGGGATGGATGAAAATCATTCCCAAATATGTGGCATCCGAATTCAATAATATATATACGAGAAAGGTTGACTACTTGAAGAGGGTAAGAATTAAGACCACATCCTACTTTCTACATGTTAAACTACGTATTCCTATTGATTTTTTTATTGTAAATTATATTTATTAAGATGGCATTATCTTTTTTTAGGCATTTATCCCAGTATCTGAATGTGATAAAGACGGTCATGTACATTGGTACTTGGTAGTGATGGATCATCTTGCTGGAGAATTTATTTTGCTAGAACCGCGTCCCACTGAAACACAGTTCAAATGAAAGAGGAATGTCAGAGAATTCGTAAAGCATCTATTTGTTTATAACGGAAGTATTTATTTAATGTACAATAAATCATATGCTAATAAATACATACACATGCTATTTTTTGGAGAAAATGTTGGAGGATCGATATTATTATGAATTTGAAACAACTCCAAATTTTACTACCGATGATTTCAGTTTTAGGGAGACGGAATGCCTACCCAAATTAGATATAGAAGCGTAAGTTGTTTCAAAAATAAACTTCTTGCTATGAAATAGCCTTTCGATTTTGATAATACTTCATTGTTATGTTTGTTGTGTAGGAATGACTCGGGTTTATGGGTTGAAAGTTGGATGATAGGTTGCTATGACAATGATGATTTTGACATAAATGTATTCATGTGTGTGTTGATTCTTATATTTTTTTTCCTTTTCAAGTTTTAGTTCTAAATAATTTTCTGTTGTGTACTCCACTTTTTAGCAGGTTGATAACGGAACTCATATGAAGATTGCTATTTCATTGGTGTTGAAGGATCCCAACATTATCAACCAAACTATCAAATCCAAGGCCAAGAAGAATTTGGAACAACTAGATGAAGAGCATGACCGTGATTGTAATTATACATATCAATCTTAGTCTCATATTTGTTGCTATGATTTTAGTCCTACATACTCATATTGCTCAAGAATCTGAATTTTCAGCTTGATAAAATTTTTTTCTTTCTACGTTTGTTCTCTAGTCTCATTTGAATATACTCTCGTTTTCTTCAGATGTTACTTTCTTTGTTTTATTATTGATATTCAATTGAGTTTTAACCACCTTAATATTCAATTGTGTCCACATGAGTTCAAATATATGATTATATTGAATTCACTATATGCTCTGTTTTTTGTGTTTTAGTTGAATGAAGGCTGTTGGTGTTGCAATTGTTGTTTGTTAGTTAGAAATGGACCTGGCTTTAACTGGCATTGTGCATTAGGGGTTGTGGGTTTTCGAGTGAGAATTAGGCTTTAACTAAAATTGTTACCAATCTACCACATTGGGTAACTATGAAACTGTTGTCACTCTTTTATGTCCTCTATTTTGTATGTTTAGTCAAAGAAGAGGGACAAAGAATCATTAAAGGAGCAGCACATTAGGTATTTTCTCCATAAAGAAGTGGGTTGTTTCTTTATATCCCATTATTCCCATTATTCTATAGCTTCTTTTTTGGTACATATCATTATTTTATAGAATGCCATGTATTTGTGTCCATGAATGCTCTGTTAAATGAAAATGTGTCCCTATAAAATTGTCTTGTCTTTATTCCAATGCATGTAACTAATGTACAAGGTACCTGTGGTGTCCTATAACTAGGTTGCAGACATACCTGCGTTTCCTGAAGATTTCAATTTTTCATATCACATTTGTGAATTTTATTACCTATTTTTTATTGCCAGAGATAAGATAATTGTCCATATTAGGATGCGTAATTCTATTATTTATGTTAATCTTATCAATCTTTCTTTTGTAGGTATGATTTGCAAGGAAACAATTTAAGCATGGCAATTGTTGCTCCCTTACATCAGTATCTTTTCACCATTCCATAGTTTTATTATTTCAGTCACGATCATTCATCAGCACCAGATATTTTCTAGTCATGTCATTGCTTTCTACAATTTTTTCGATGATAATCGGGGATATACCAACTGGTTCATTTCCCCGAAAATCACTTCAATCATGAAATCATGATGATCTAAATGCCACCTGAGTTCGGCCATTTTCTATTATTATTATTATTTTTTGGTTAGTCCAATCACTTATTGTGTACAATTCTGTGACCATATTTATCAATTTTGACTCTTGGTGGATGTGAAATGTTTGGTTCAAATTTGAAAGGATTTAAAATGTTATATTCAAGTATGTATATCTATGCTCATTACAATATTTTCTATATTTGTTAATCAAACAATGAAAAGCACACAACAAACCCCATTATCCATTAACCAGCTATCTAAAAAACAATTTTACCTTGTCATGAGATGAAGTCAACTCAATAACTCACAACAGAAGGATGGTTTTTCAATTTCCCATGCTCTTCTTTGATATTTTTAGTTCCGTATCTTTTTGATGTTGAAATAACTTAATATCCACTTTCATAATTTAAAATCTAGAATAATGTAGAACAAAGTATAAACCAGCGTTAAATCTCCACTTTCATTATTTTCATGGCAAGTGCAAGATAAATACACTTATCAAAATACATAAGACATTCGCATAATCAAATATTAAATATAGTCTCTTCATTGTGCCTATGCCGTCATCTATGTCTACGTGCTATTATCAGTTATATCAAACACTTAAGGCAAATTTAACAAATCCTCAATATGCAACGCACTTGAGAGAAAATTGAATTGAAATAACAAGAATGTAATCACCTCTAACAGCAACTATATATAGCACTCTCTCCTCAATGTAAGTTAATTTTGGATTATGATTAGCAAATACTACTCTTATAAATTAAAAAAAAAATGTAATCACACAATGACACCTCGATCTTAAGTCTTAACAAGAAACAAGTCAAACAATCTTATAAAGGGTGTGCTTATCCTTAATTAGCTATTTATGTAATATCTATCTAATAGGTTTCAATATTTGCCTCTTCTTTGCTGGGAACCTATTCTTTCAGCTCATTTAACTCCCTGGGCTCTACAACCTCTAACTTTAATCACCTCTTTAGTAGCATATAAATTCTGCAGCAGTACATATGGTCAATTTATAACAATATTTACAGTCATAGTAATACTCAACTCCACATAAAGGATGAATAAAAGTGTGAATACCAAATATTAATAATATGTATTAAGAAAATTCTAACCATAGGGAACATTTGACGTCTCAGCCATTTGCTATAATAGAATAACCAACTAAACATTAAATCAGAATATGAAAAAGCAACTTAAAAAATAATAATCAGTTTGTCCCAGCATGTTGTCTATGACTTCGCATTCTTGGAAACCGCATCCAGAAGCCATACCCAAGTATTACCATTACACGCAACACTGGAATGCGGTGAAAAATGAGAGAACTGAGGGTATGGTGGGGTTCCTAAATCATGAGAATGATAGGGAAAGGCAAGCCATTGTAGAAAGGATACATGGGAGTGGGCATGGCTCCACTATTAGGTTGATAAGGATAGAGACACGGAATATGATGTACAGGGTATTTTGGCGACTCTAGGTTACTAGTTGTTGTTTCAACTTTGGAAACTTCTATCCCTTATGTGTCAGTCTTCCCTTCTAATGTTGCTTCGCTCGAACTAATCTCTTTAATCTGAAATATATGCAAATTTTCATATAACTACAATATAAAATTATAAAGAAAATTGACAATTAGTTTTAGATGACAATGGATGATAAAGAGAGCTAATATCCTACCTTATGTCGCGTACTTTTCTTCCCAATTGATCCAATCTTTAGTGTAGCTTTTAGTTTTGACAAAAACTCTTTAGGTGTCCTACCTTTAGGTTTCTACGGAAAAACAAAGGAAAAATTTAAAATTATTAATTTTTTCTTATTGGCAAGAAAGAATAATATAAACATCCTAAATTCAAATATGCATCAGTTTAAAATGGCATCCTCATCAGTTATTGCTTACCTTATCATTAATACAAGATTCATGGGTGTAGTTTTTGCTCGTATAGACTCCTGAGTGTCAACAAAGTCATCAGTCTCACTTTCCTCAACCTGCTAAAACAAATTATTAATGAAAAACTCAGAAAATTTTAGTTAGTTAGCAAGTATTTCTGTAGACAAATGACTAAATTAAAATTTAACCAATGTTTAATTCAAAGAAGTGAACACCATTAACTATTATATAGTAAATTAATATTTATTATTGTGTGACAATATAAAATTTTTTCACCTTAAATAAACTTTCTTTAAGAAGCTAAGGGGCAACCATATTTTGTAACGAGACAAATGTTTATAATTACATATATCATATATGTAGTTTTTATATATTGCTAAATTTAAACCTTTAAACCTTATCTCTAACCCTTAATCCTAACTCTTAACTTTAAACACCAAACCCTAAATCCCAAACTTCTAAATGTTAAACCCTTAACTCTAAACTACAACCCTTATTTTTAAAGTATAGCTAAACTCTAACCCTTAAGTCTAAAAAAATCAATCTTTACAATAAACTTTAAACAGTAAAATTATAACTAATACAATATTCACAAAAACATGTATAGAACAGATCTTAAACTTTTGGCTTGTAAATGAATTGGATTTATGATAATGTGACAAAGATGTTCTAGTACAAGAATCTTGATAATTGTACAAAGGCATTTATTGGCTTTTCTCATAAAAACATTACAAATGCAATAGCGAGAAAAAATGTGTATCCAAAAGAAAGTCCTATGCATGTGGAGGACAATTAATGAATCATCCCCATAGTTACTTATTAGTAGGTGCCAACTGCAGTATGTTTTGTTTTTCCAGTTGACTCAGACTTCTTGATATGTCAGAAACATCCTTGGTCTTATGGGATCTAGTTTGATGTATTATACACTATTATTATATAGCTTCAAAAAGTATAATTTGAAAGTCTCCAGCAAATAAGGCTCAATGATGAATGCAAGTATCTGTTACTATGGAGTTTGATGTCTATGATGTAAGGCATGCTTGACAACTGATCTCTTTAGTCTGAAATATATACAACTTTTCATATAACTACAATATAAATTATAAAAAAAATTGACAATTATTTCTAATGATCCTCTAACATTGAACTCAACTGTAAAATCATGCTATTCCATCATTTCTAAACTGAATATACTTTTAATTGACAATGGATGATAAAGGGAGGGGATATCCTACCTTGTGCCGTGTACTCTTCTTGCCAATTGATCCGATCTTTAGTGTAGCTTTCAGTTTTGACAAAAACTCTTTAGGTGTCCTGCCTTTGGGGTTCTACCGAAAAATAAAGGCATCATTAACAAATTGTTCTATTTGGTGCATAAGACTGATATAAGTACCTTGAGTTGAAATATGCATCAATTTAAAATGGCGTCCCATCAATCATTGCTTACCTTATCATCAATACTAGATTCCATCGGTGTAGTTTTTGCTGGTGTAGACTCCTGAGTGCCAACTATGTCATTAGTCTCGCTGTCCTCAACCTGCTGAAACAAATTATTAATGAAACACTCAAAATATTAGTTAGTTAGCAAGTATATCTGTAGACTAATGACTAAATGAAAATTTAACCGTAGTGTAATTTAAAGAAGTGAACACCCTTAAATCATCTTCAAACCCTGATTGGTAACTCTCTTTCTCTCTATCAACGGACTCCTTCTTGTTTGAGAGATTTGGGCACGTTCGAATGTTGTGCTTTGTTGACCTACAATGCAAACATCTACGCCTCTTTTGTCCGTTAGGAACCTTTCTTGGAGCCCCCTTCATCTTCACCACAGCTGGGTCGCCTACTAGTTTTGAAGTTGGGGGAAGCTTGGATTGCGCATCTGTTCTTTTTTGCACCTTTGAAATCAATTTCAGCAAATCACCTGATATTTCTCTAAAATCAGCTGGACTTTTTGAGGAAAGCTTACAGAGCTTCCAACACATTGATGCCATTTCTTCGCACCTAAGAGTATGTACTGCATCACTACTCGAATCCTCAACTCCAACCGTGGATATAAAGTCTCTCTTCAAGTCCTTTGTCCATCTCTTCAAAATAAGAGACCCGGGGATGCATTTCGTATTGCAATATCTCAATGGCCCAAAGATGTGGGAACACGGTATACCACGAGTCTCAAATAAGCGACAGTCGCATGCAAATTGGTCCTTGTATTTGTTAAATGATACTTTGAATACTCGATGCGGACTGCTAGACTCGCTTGTACTGTACTCTTCTATGTCTCCGCCACTTGAGCCTTCCATTATATTTAAAGCTCTTGTACCTTCTATTTGATCTTTGACGAGGTTGAAGACATTCCTAGTATAGTTTTCGGGAGCTTGTTTCTCAAAGCTTTCTAGACAAGTGGTCAACATAGGGGACTGGTAAAAGCTTTCAAAGTCAACATTAAGTTCATTGTTCCGATAATGCCTTAATACTTCAATAAATTTCTGCGTGAACTCGAGGAGGTCGGTTTTCATGTCAACATAGTTTTTCAGCAAAGAGTGAATCCCCCCGCACTGTGATGTAGTTCTCATGTGGCCAAAGAAGTGTTCCCTAATATACGTAGTAGCCCACTTATTTTTATCATTGTAAATACCCTAGACCCATTCGTTGTCATCAAGTCCATGGTTTGCTATAACCTCGCTCCATTTTTCCTCAAATACTTCTGGTGTAAATTGTCCATAGAGGAGTAAATTGAAGTCACCCTAGAAATGCTTGTTTTTTATATATTGAACAGCATTACGATGTAGGTGCCAAGAACAAAGACGGTGCAGAATATTTGGAAATTTTTTCGCTATGGCCTCCTTCATGGCACGATCCCAGTGCAACATATGCATCACCATCTTTTATCTTGCCACGTTTGGTCCTGGCAATGTGGTTGTGTAGGTCCTTGTGTGTAAAACCAGCTTCAAGAAATCCACCTTTTTGGGCCACAATGTAACCCATTATGTGGCATGTTCTAACACCGAATGCTTGCATGCTATCTACTTGTGCTTTGTCGGCATCGTCAAGCCCACGATTAGCCGGAATAAGATGCCTAAACTTGAGTGGGCATAAAGAATGGTTGTGCTTGCCCTCAAAGGCGATGACTTTCCACTTGCCCGACCTAAGGTGATGAGTAAACCGAATCTTAGCCTGGCAATTGACTCGAGTAATCGGCTTATGTTCCCTTTGCCGATTTTCCCTCTTAAGGTGCTTCTAGTGTCTTACTCTGTCTCTGTTACATACCAGTTGTCTAGTATTTATGTTGCTATTAACATCTACGGACTTGACGTCTTTTCGAGAAACAAACCCATGGCACTTTGCATATTTGGCATAAAAGTCACAAACTTCGAATTCGCCATCGAACGTCAGCCCCCATACATCTTCAAAGGTCAGGTTAGTTATCAAATTTTCTGTACCATCAACGTTAATTGCATTTGCTTCTGTGGTATCAACATCCCCACCCATCATGTCATCGCTTTCATCGGAACTACTCTCAAAGTCAAAGCTTGAATCTTCAGGGTTATCAACTTCCTCCGTCGATGGTTTGTTGTTATTGTCCATGACGAACAAGGTTATCTACATAACCAAATAAGATGATGCAATGAGCAACTAAATAAATGAAGCGAAACTCAAGGGATGATATCAGATCATACATACATTTTCTCAACGTAACCTCTAAATACATAAAATTATTTTCACACCGCTCCTCATAGTGTATGTTATTATCTTCACCTTTTGAATGAAGTTTATAAATTTCTTAGTGGAGAAAACAGACCTTAAACCTATTCCTCAGACACAACTTAAAAGAAAGATAACTAAAGTATTTGATTTTTGTGCCATTTAACTAGATTTTGCTGTTTAAAAAAATAAAGTAATATAAAACATAACTCAGCAGCAACAACCCAACCTTGAAAGCTTTGAAGAAAACACATCAAGGATAACTCAAATAGGAACCAACATAATGGCAAAACAGCATAATAAGAGCCAGAGTATTGAAGCAATGATAGTCTATGAATGGTATAAAGTAGAAACCTTAAGATTTTGCAGGATAAACACAGCCACAAGACTTGAACACAATTCTAAGAAGACAACCTGCAGCCAAATAAAGTTCAGACACATGGTATTGAAGTGAAAACTGTTTGAGGCAAAACAACAGACAACTAAACACATAAATGGCCCCATCTATCAACAAACTTCTAAACTGAGCTTAAGGGGAATACCTCGGGCTGCAAAAGACTGCGATTGCCTGAAATTCTTTGCTTGATTCCTGCAAACAACAATGTATTGTTTAACATTAACATTAAGCTATAGAACTATCTATTCCCCATGAGAATTACACCTATATTTAGCTCAATTTACTTTAGAATCAGATACATGTTTTTATTTTTTTATTTTTAAACTTCATTTTTTGCTTTGTTCAATGGCTCATTTTTCATTAAAAGATTCACATGGTAATGAAAATACTACAGAATCTAACCATATAATTACTAAACATGCAAACTAAGAAATAAATTAACATGAGAGAAAGACCTTGAGCATTGATAAAAGTCGTCCTAGGCGTCACAAACAAGATTAGTTCGAGATTACCTTGCGTTTGTGAGAATGAGAGAGAAAGATCGTCATAGCGGAACCCAAACAAGTTATGAATGCGAGCTAAGAACGCTCTTGTCAACAAAGAGTGTCACAAGAGCTTGCAACCACGTTAAAAATACCGAGTACGGGACTCGGGTCGTTCTCCCAATGAGTTAACGCATGGGCCGACTTTGGTTGTCAAGAAAATGGGGGTTGCAATTATGTGTGTGTGTGAGAAAAGAGAGCAAGAGAGAGATTAGAGAGAAAACTGATAAAAGAGTGCTGGGCCATGGATCAAGATATCATGTGTCCCCATAATCACCACTAATCCTAGTTGTCGATGGTTGTCACGTAACCAGCGAAGCCACACTCAGTCAAATGGTCGAGTGGGTGGAATTAACCCCGCTCCGTACATCCCAGGCTTCTCATATTCCAGAGCAACGGTCCTAGAACATGGATAATCCACCATGTTCATGTGAGCCCCGTGATTTTTGACTACGACCGTATAAAGTAAATTGGGTATTCCGAAGTACAATCAGGAATGGACAAGAACACACGTTAGTGGAATAAATAATATTTTGAGCGCGAACCCGAACACCTTCGCTAAAAATTTGGCCCGAACCGGACCAAACCGTGAAATTACGATCATGCCACTCATTAATGAGTATATAAGGGGGGGAGCCAACATAACTCAGCTCATTCCCTTCTTTTCCAATCGATGGAAATTAGAGAGAGCTGCTGAGAGCTGGTTGAAGAATTGATTCGTATCAATTCTTCCGCCGCCCACACCAACTTCCGATCCCGATAACTTTTGATCCAGAGCTACGATTGACGCACGGTTTATGGCTATGCGAAGCTCTTGTCGCCCTCTTTACGTCTACCACACATGCAATCCATGGGTAAGCCATCTTCCAACTCGATATCCTTCCTCAACATTCTGCTCGAAATTGGCTTGACCATCTTGCATGTTCTTGAGTTCTTGTGAATTAGGCGATGATCTAGTACGTTTTGGAGCTTGGTGATCGATGCCCACAAGCTTGGGTATCTCCGGTGAGACGTTTCCAACCCTAGTCTTGAGTTTCATTAGGATTGTATGATGATTGATTGTGTTGCGTTGCTTGTATGTTGTGTGTATTGTGTCATAGAGGCTAGAAATTGGAGGATTGGAGGTGGGAGTGAACGATTAAACATGAGAGCGGTGATGGATTGTACTTGGATGCTCGATGGCGCGATGGATAATTGCGTGTATGCATTGAGCTTGACGTCCAGGTACGGATTTAGATTCAAGCTTATATTATTTAAGTTAGGATGATTGCCTAGGTTAGTGGCACCTAGCATGTCTAATAGGAAATGAATGAACTTGAGGAATATGGTAAATATGGATGGTTGTTGATTGATTACGTGACTATGTGTATGCTTGAAATTGATGAAAACATGAGTATGCATGTATGATTGATTGTGGTTGTGGCCTAGTGCCAAGTTGTATTTCAAATATTGAGGGTATACATGAGATGGGAACTACATGAATGAATTGGGCCCGCGGAGCGAGATGATGAGAAGAATGAGATTGAGATGATTGATTAAAGTGGAAGGATCTAGGAGGATCATGATGATCGAAATAGTTTTAAAATGGTATGAGGGATTTTCTAGAAGAGGCAAGGATTTTAACGGAAATGATTTTGAAAGGGATGAGTTTTGGTTTTTAAATGCAAGTTTGGTTTCAAAATGATCTTCTTGAAAAATACTTGATTAGGCTGCAGGGAATCGATTCAGGTAGTAGCCGAGTCGATTCGCTGAGCAATTTGAAATGAAAGTATGGATTTTTAAGTAGATCGAGTCGATTCACCTGTGGGGTGAATCGATTCGTATTTGCACAAAGGCCAAAACTCCCCATCTTAAATCGATTCGTGACTGTTTAGAATCGACTCCATTCTCGTGGCCTTAAATAAAATTGTTTAACTTTCAGTCGAGTTGATTCAAGGTCGTGTTGAATCTATTCGTATTTTGACAGAGGCTAAGGGATTTTAAAATTTGCCTCTTGAATTGATTCGGCAGGGCTTCGAGTCGACTCCATCTTCAAGATTTCATAAACTGCCTAGGATCGAGTCGATTCAATTGGTTCCCGAACCGATTCATTTTTGCCCTGATTTCAAAATTAACGTTCAAAATGCCCTCAGAATCGATTCTTCCTCTTCTGAATCGATTCTAATGAGAATTATCTTGGTTTTCAAAGGTTGAGTGATGATGATTGAAGAGGTTACATCTCATGTATGTTATCACCCTTGTTTTATAAAATAAGAACCGTGAGCCTAGGCCTAGACGGGCCTGCGTAGCTAACGACTCGGCTTACGGCAATAGCGGACCATCGGGAGTAGTAAGCGCTGTGGGGTCTTTGTTTCCACGTGCGACAAAGGCTAACGTCGCGGCTTACGGTAGCGGCAGGGAGGTCTCCTGCCAACA
>JASCZI010121123.1:32981-51859 GCA_036250425.1 Stylosanthes scabra | reverse complement strand
GGGGATGATTAATAAATCAAGAATCCCAAGGCCAAACCCTGTTATGTTGTAAAGTTTATGGAAGAACCAATCGACTAATTAACCATATAATATGACGCAACTCATCATTCTTCCTCATTTTGGTTAATTTCAAATTCACATTATGTAAACATGAAATATATATATTTAAAATTTAAAAGTAACATCTTTATTTTTCCACCTACCCGTGATTTCAACAGTTCCTGCTCGAGAACTAAATATATATTTGTAAAGACTTACTAAAATTAAAAGGCAGGGGAACAAAACCAATATTGTTACCGTCTAATTTTGGGTGGAAGATTTCATCTCCTATATGTCTTCATTATTAATTTAGGTGATACTATATGATGATTCTAAAAGTGTCTTTATATGAAGATTTTTCATTTTGACCAATGGATGATAAAATGAATGGTTAGATTTTAATATATATAAAAGTGTTACTTTTTGAAAAGTGTTGCTATTTTCTTTAAAAGTGTAGCCTTAAAGGCTAAATCTTCGCACAAAGATGATTTTCAAATCTTCATTTAAGTACTTGCCATTAATTTATTATATATTCTTCAACAACTTCAAAAATCGTTCACATTATGCCATGTTAAACTGTGATGCTTTCTTCTCTGTTTTCTATCTGCTATATCATAGCTTCAAGACACTAATAAGCATTAATTAAGTTGCTCTTCAAGTTAAGAAATCTAAAATAATCTAGCAAACTTCCATGATATCCATTTGAAAATTACAAGAAAAAGAATATGAAAGAAAATAAAGGAGAAACATTGATTTTCATTGAAAAGACTTCTAAACAAGAGGGACAAGTACAGATTTTTATTTCTTACAAAACATAAAACAACAACAATACAACACAGAAACAATGAAAAGAAAAAGAAACCAACAACATTATTATAAACTTAAAAACAGAAACATGATTGAAGTTTGTAGCCCATGTCATCAAGGAAACGGAAATAGGCATACCTCCATGATTTGAATATGAACAATGGACCAACAAATCCCCAAAATCCCACAATAAATCCAAAAGTCATACTCACAAACAACCAATTCACTCCATGATGCTTCTTTGTATTTTTCCCATTATTGTCATTTACATCATTAGGAGCTGTACAATTGAGCAGCAATGGTGGACCACACAGGTTGTTGCCAACAAAATTGGATGCTTCAAAGGTTTGCAACTGAGTGCCTGTTGGAATTTTTCCCTCCAAGTGATTGTAGGACAAGTCGAGCTTGCTGAGAAAGCTCAAATTTGCAATGCTTGGAGGGATCTCCCCTGAGAGTTGGTTCCTTGACAAATCAATGGAATTTAACCAAGCCATATTACCAATACTTTGAGGTATGTGACCACTTAAATGATTTTTGGACAAGTTCAAATAAATCAAGCCAGCTAACTCTGTAATTTCTATTGGTATTCTTCCTGACAGTTTATTAGCTGAAAGATCAATGCTTTTCACCAAGCCAAGAATATTGCTATACTCGGCTTTTAATCCTTTCACCCATAAGACCATGCTTACGATATCACTTCCAAATAACATGAATTCAAAGATGGATGAACTTGCACTAGTTTTATTTATCATGGCACTCAAGTGGTTCAAACAATATGGTATATTGCCTGACAAATTATTTTGTGCAAGGTCCAAATATTGGAGAAACTTCATATCACATAATTCCTTGGGAATGTTACCTGAAAGATGGTTGGATCTGAGTCGAAGAAATTTCAAATTTACCAACCTTTCTCCAATCCATCTAGGTACATTTCCTGTGAGGTTATTTTCTCCAAGATCCAGCAAAATCAACTTCCTGTTTTCCTTTAAATTGACTGGAAAATTTTCTGAGAGTGTGTTGTTACCTACACGCAAATACTGTAGGTCTGATAAAGAGCCCAAGGAAGAAGGCAAGCTTCCAACAAAATAGTTGCTATCTAAGTTGACATCCACTAGGTTTGGCCACATCATCCAACAGTTGGGAATTTTTCCCGATAAGTTGTTTGATGCAAGATTCAGAATTTGTAAATAATTTGGATTGTCATGTTTTTGACAAAGAAAATCTGTTAGCGGCCCATAAAATGAATTACGGGAGAGATCTAGCCAAGCCACACCTGGCACACCATAACTGCTGTTCACAATGGGTAAATTACCATGAAGATGGTTTGAGCTAAGATCAACTTGTGCTCCTCCAACAGCTATAATATTTACTATTTTGGGGAGCTTGCCATGAATATGATTGTCAGAGAAGTTCAAATAATAATAGTATTGACTTTGTTTCCAAAACCAAGTGGGAATGGAACCCGAAATTCCTGTGTTAGACAGATCCAGATATTGAAGACCATTTTGTGACTGAATCCATGATGGAAAGCTTGGACCTAACTTCCACGAGCTCATTTGCAATTGAATAAGTTGAAATTTTGGTTTCCAATTGTGATGCACTCTCAAAGTGAAATTGTTACCTGCTGCTGAAAGCATACGTAAAGCAGTGAAATTCGCAAGGTCAGCTTCATGAACAATCCCTTGAAATAAATTGTCATCTATGGAAAGATGAAACAAGTTAGGAAAAGATCTAAGAATGTTAAATGGATTTCCACTGAGTTGATTACCGGAGAAATCCACAAATACTAATGATGAAAGCTTTTCCAATGATTGAGGAATTTCTCCCATTATCGAGTTGTGAGAGAGATCAAGTTTTTCAAGATTTTTGAACATTCCAAGTTGATTTGTCAGGTGACCTGAGATTTGAGACCTATAAGCCACGAGACTCTTGAGTTCATTAGAAACACATGGAATGAGAATTTCTAAGATTTCATCAAGGTGTTGATTGCATTCGAGATCTGAGAAACCGATGTGCCTTAAGTTGCAAAGCTTTCCAAGAGAGCTTGGAATCCCTCCTTCAAATTGATTACCTGATATATCAAGACTAATCAAAGAAGTCAAATTTCCCAAAAAAGTTGGGATCGCACCTTCAAACTGATTCAATGACAAATCAAGGGAAGCAAGAGAAGTCAAATTTCCCAAACCATTTGAAATAGTCCCATTCAGAAGGTTACCTTCTAAGTTCAAAAATTTGAGATGATGAAGACCGTATAACCAATCTGGTATATGGGTTGAGAATGAATTTAATGACAAATCAAGAGTTTCAAGCAAAGTGAGGTTTCGAATTCCATCGGGAATTGGACCTCCAATACTACGGCCATGATTATTTGAACCGTATCTAAGAGAAACAAGTTTTTTCAAGTGAGAGATCCACTTGGGAGCAGTGGAAATGCTGAGAGAGAGCAGAGATGAGAAGTTAAGCTTGGATGGTTGCTTATAATCATCACCCAGACTACAATCTCGCAAACGTAACTCTTGCAAAGAAGGGAGAGCTTGCATAGTCTGTAGCCAATCCAATGATTTGGATAGGTTTGCATCACTCAAATCTAGATATTCAAGAGAGGTAAGACTTGAAAGCCACCGAGTATTTTCAACAACCAATGGTTCATCATAATAACTCTTGAGTCCAAGATGGATTAAATTGGTGAGGTTGCCAATTTGATATGGAATTGTTCCATCAGTAATAGAATTTGAGAGATCAAGATAGAGCAAATTAGAGAGATTCCCAATCTGATGAGGAATCTTCCCTTCAAATCCAGCATCAAACAGATCAAGGTGTGTTAAGGAGGTGATTGCGAAAAGGAAAGTAGGAATTTGCATACCTCCAAAATCATTGCCGCTCAAGTTCAAGTAATTCAGATTTTTTAATTCAACTAGAGAATCATTTAGCTCTCCCCTAAACTCGTGTCTCACGTAAGCGACAAAGTTAATGACTAAGTCACATTGATAAAATGCATCCCATGAAGTGTTGAGATGAAGCTCAAGGACGTGGGCAGTTATGTTGCTACAAACAACATAATCCCAAGCGCAACAATTGGGATTGGAGGCATTCCAAGAAGAGAGCCTATTTGAAGAGTCAATGAGATGATGCTTGAATGTCAGAAGTGCTTCACGCTCACTTGGAATGCACTCAATAGACTCACACACACAAGAGGCTAGCAGCGTAAGGCAATAAAGGTGAATAATAAAGATGAGCACAAGCTTGGGAGTGAGAGTGAGAGTGTTTGTGTTTGTGTTTGTGTTTGGAGACATGTTTGCATTTGCATGTGTTTGAGTGTATTTCCACATTCAACTCCTTTCTCTTATTTATAATGGCGCGCCCAAAGTCTATAGTGTACATTTTGAAAATTTCCAGCATACTTGGTTAGTATTTATCACCCATTAATTAAAGAGTGAATAACCAACCCGCCCCTAATAATTACTCTCGAGGGACTATGAGGTCCCTGATAAAAAAAAACACATCCTTTCCAGCTTCTATTTTTTATTTTTGAGACTTTCCGGCTCCTAATCTTTTATCTCGTGAGACATTTTGGCCCCTCATAATGTAACAAAATAGGGGCCTGAAAGTCTCATAAATGAAAGATCAGGGACTGAAAGGGTGTGTTTTTTTTTAGGAGCCTCGTTGTCTTTCGATATAATTGTCAAAGAACTCGTTGGTATTTTTCTCTTAATTAAATGGGCCCATACATGCGTGCTACGTACCATTGGGGTTCAAAAGCAAGGCCCCATGAGACAGATTGAAAGATGGACACTTGTGGCAGAAAACCATGATTCTATGTAACGTATAATGCATTGATCCACTGCATTTAATTTAGTTGTTAATCATGTATATCTCTAATATTAAAAGAGATGGTTTTGGTTTCATAAAATAAATCAACTTGGATCGGTCTAATGGTTAGTTCACTAGTCTATTTAAGCAAGTGTCGGGTGTTCGAATCTCGTATTGTGTATGCATCAATTCATTGGTCAACGACAAACCCTTAAATTGAGCTCAGATCCGCAAATGATTAATCCTCAACCTGTCGGACTTGGAGATACTTTAATTTGGACAAGACCATCCCTTACAATTCGAAAACCTCAATTCAGCTCTCAACCATTTAAAAATTAGGATAAATAGACTCTTAACCCAATTTTAATAGAGTTAATGATGATAGACGATGATGCATGGGTTAGTAAAATTGAAAATTTTTAGCTTATGATTTTATATAAGTAATGTTATTAAATACTTAATTTAACATTTATTCTAGACACTAACTTCAATCTATTAATAAGATAAGATAAATAAATGTGCATAGATACTACATGTTGATGTTATTAATTAATAATAGTAATCACATCTTTTTGACATAAGTGGTAAGTAATTTGCGCTACTTAAATGTCTAATTTCGAATTCGAATATCGGAACGCAGAATATGTATACAGAAGGAGAAGTAGTTACGGCAGAAGACACTTGATAATGCGTAAGGAATTAGTATGGACCTAGGATACCCTAAAAAAAATAATGATAGTATAGATAAACCAAGTCTTGATCGATGATAGTAATCAGACACCATGCATCCTTAATGGCTTTTATGTGAGAAATTTCATGATTTTTTATGATATGTATGTATCAAGCCAAGCCACTCAAGCTTTAAGCAAGTGTAAATAATATATAATTAATATTGGTGTACACATAAAACACATAAATACATTCTAATTAATCACTCTCTCAAGCGAAAAAAAGTTTATGTGTTTCAATGTGTTTATGTGTACACCTAGCAAAATCGAATAATATATATGAAAAATATTAGAAATTAACACGCTTTCATTTAATTGTTCAATGCATATGAATGAAGAAATTGAAAATATATGTGTTTAGGTTAATTTAAATGAGCACGCAGTTCCAAAACAAAAATGGGCACACAAAATTATCATTATTAATTTCTCTTAAAATACACATCATACTCTAAATAACATATTTTAGGTTGTAATTATTATTAATATTAACATATTTGAAATAAGTAATTAAGTGTCATTGTTAGTTATTGATAGTGAAATATTCTTTATTTTAAAATATGTGTTAAAAAAGAAAAATAGCTACTTCGAAAAAGAAAAAAAAATCTACACATGTGTTATGCGACTGAGGCCCGGAATTAGTTGGTTTGACTGGATTAATTGAGATTGGTTTAGTGACCGTTTTGATTTTAACAAAAAGATTAAATGGTAAAAAATCAGTGAAATAAATAATTAATTGACGAATCAGTTAAATTGGTTTTTATAGAAAAAATGTATTCTTTAAAAAAATTTAAATAATTTTATTATATATTTAACACTTCGATCATAATTCGATTTCAGTTAAGCATTAAATTTTTAAACAAATAGTTGATTTGATTGCATTGGTCGGTTCTCCCATAACTGTCTATTAGTAAGTCTTCTTTTTCTATTTCCATTTGTATGTGTAATTTGAAATAATCTATCTTTCTTTTCTTTCTTTTGAATTTCATTATAATTAGTCCTTATTCCCTGTAAATGGATGATTAATAAATTAGCATCAAGAATTCCAAAGCCAAACCGTGTTATGTTGGAAACTTATTATGGAAGAACCATTATTCAACCGTAATGTCTTGGCAAATTAGTAAGAATAGGACATGTATATGTGATGTAACTCACAGTTTTCGTTATATTCACCATTATAGCCTCTATTTGGTAAAACTTCTATTTTTAAAAATAATTTATCAAATATTACTTTTAAAAGATAACTTTCTAAAATCTGTAGTATCTATAAATCAAATAAAAAATACATTCCAATAAGAATAATAACCAACAATTGTTGTGTTTTGTAAAATAATTTTTAAAATTTAAAAAATCATAATAAATATAAATATAAGAGTACATTTTGAAATTCTATTTATTAATAGACAAAACTATATTAATTAAAATTTTTTAAAAATAATTTTTAATTTTAATAAGTACAAACTAATTTTAAAAAACACATTTTTATTGTTTTAAAATGATCCCTAATTTTTAAAAGTTACAAGTATAATTTATTAAATACATAAAATAAAGTATTTGTCTATTATGATAAGTCCTTATTCCCTTTCAATGGATGATAACAATTTAGCATCAAGAATTCCAAAGCCAACCGTAATATGGTGGAAACTTATTATGGAAGAACCATTATTGAACCATGCATAATGTCATCACAAATTGGTAAGAATAGGACATCTATCTATATCTACTATCTAGTGACGGATCTAAAACTTGCGAGTTGGAAGGGCCGAACATACGTCAAAGTTTAAAAGAATATTTATGTTAATTTTATGGTGCATACTATAGGGAAGAGGAAAAATAATGAAGCGATAAAGATTTTTTATGGTGAATGATTGGATGGTATCATGTGAACTATTTTATTTTGTTTTTATTAATTTTTTAAAATAAAACTATTGAATACTCTTCACCATATGCAGATAAAACCCTTTTCATTATAGAATTGTCTAAACCTAGTTTCAAAATTACGAGTATTTTTTATTAAAAAATAATTTTACATTGTTCTTTCTATTTTATTAAGGTTTAATTACTCTGCTAGTCCATGTAGTTTCATCAAATATTTAGTTAGGTCCCTATATTTCTTTTTCCCCTTCAATTGAGTCTCTATACCATTTTTAAATTTGTAATTAGGTCCCTATTAACAATAAATGTTAAAAGAAAATATTTATAAAATATGAATTTTCTATTATTCTTATACCTTTCACTTTACCTAAGGCTTGTACTAATCTAAATATATTTTTTATTTATATTTTCCATTAATATTCTTTGAAAATATTCTCAAATTATGTGAATTAAAGTCGCATATCTTTAGGAAGCTTAAAGTATGTTAAAAAAAGGAAAAAACGTTTATGTTATCATTTTAAAATAGAGAGAAATGTCATATTTAGCGAGTTAGCCATTAGTTTTTGTGATATCTTCAATTTAGAGATGAAATTTTTCGTTAATTTTAATGTTTTCATCACGATAGGGACCTAATTACAAAATTTAAAACAATATAGGAACCTAATTGAAAGGAAAAAGAGTATAAAGACCTAACTGAAAATTTTATAAAACTATAGGGACTGTAGCTTAATTTAACTTTTTTTTATTAACAAAAAATGATACAATATATTGTAGACTTTATAAATGAATTAGCAAGAAAATAATTTTAATGAAACAAATTTTGTAAATCAACATTAAACATAATGATTTTAAAAGTGGCATGGAATAAATTAGACGACATATTTTACAAAATCAAACTTATAATTTTAAAATAAATTCAATAAATATAAAATAAATAAATTACTAAAAAATAGACACCAAAAAATAAATAAATTACTAAAAAATTAATAAAAAGTAGTTATTAAATATGGGATAATATTCAAATTGGTCATCTCATTATTTAAATTAATCCCAAAGAATTTATTAGTCCTAAAAAGATATAATCTTCAATTAAATTTATCATTTTACCAATCAGATGATGACATGTCATCTTTAAATGCCACATGCCATGAAATGATTGGATGATGTATCATCTATCAACTAATCATTTTGTAACACATATTATTTCATTGGTAGAAGGATCAATTTGATTAAGAATTATATTTTTTAAAGACTAATATGACTAATAAAATTTTTAAAATATTTTCAATCCAAATGAGCCTCGGCCAAACTTGAAGGTTCAAGCCTTGTGTTTTTCCAGTTCAAAAGAATTTGAAAAGGCAGCTTCTATTTCCCCTTCTATTCTACCTTCTTCTCTCATCATAGATTGGTGCCCTCCTATGGCTAATCAAATCAAGTTTAATTGTGATGCAAGTCTTATTCTTAATCCAAACTCTGCTAGTTTTGCTTGTGTTATGCGGGATGCAAGAGGGAGATGAATTATGGGCTGTGCTGGTTACCTGTCTGAAATTAGTATTCTTCAGTGTAAGCTCTTGGCTTTGTGGAGAGGAATGCTCCTAACTTGGAAGAATGGATTCAGGGAAGTAATTTGTGAAACTGACAACATTGACGTCTATATAATTGCTCATAAAGTTCAGGATACCGGAATTGGATTAAATCTTATCTGATATCTAAGATTAAGAATCTCTTGCATAGACATTGGTGGATTGAGATTTGATTGATTCAAAGAACGGCCAATTCTGTTGCAGATGCTATGGCCAAGATAGCAGCAAGGCATAATTATCCTCATGCCGAGTGGCTTCAACCATGGAGTGATCCTTCTCTCTAGTTAGTTTGTTTCTATTTGTAGTCACAAAAAAAAATCTTTCGAGAATCAATTTGAAGAATGCAATATTTTTTGAGGATTAATTTGGACATTAACCCTGTTTAATAATGAAAAATTTAAATAAATAAATCTGCAACATTTAAATTAATAGCAAGACATATTTAATTAAAAAAAGTTTAATGGAATATACATAACATTATATTACAGTGAAAATGATTGAAAAGAAATTAATGTAAAATAATAATAAGAAATTAAAGTAACCTATGAAAATGATTGAAAAATAAAATGAAAATAAAAGAAATATAAGAAATTAGGCATTCCTTAACAAATAATCAAATGTGGTATATAGGTGCAAGGGTAACTTTCTAAAACCTATTAGTACATATATCTGTCAAAAAATAAAAATAAAACCTATAGTACGTATGTTTCACAAATAAAAAAAATGACTTTCCATAAATATATACAAGTAACAATAATGGTATTTAGTTAAACAACTTTTTACAATTTAAAAAATAATAATAGATATTCATAAACATATATAAGAGAAAATTTAGATATTTATTAAAAAAAAATTAAATATTAGGTGTATAAACATTTTTACCAATCAAATTCAACCTATTTCTCTTTTTTCTTATATGTCTCATACTACTACTCCTTCATCTCCTTTTTTCTTCATCAACAGTGGTACTAGATTGAAATTAGTTAAACTCTTTTAAGTTTTAAAACATGACTTTTAATTTTGATAAGTATAAATAATTAAAAAAAAACTTATTAAGTGCTTTGTAAAAATGTTAACTTTTAAAAAATGCAAATACAAATATATTTATAATATATAAAATAAGAGACTAAATAATTTTATATTCTTCCTTACACATTTAATTTCATCTTATTATGCCACATTATATTATCATCCATTATGACGCAACTTAAGTTAGTTCTTATTTATCTTGAATATAATTTAAGTTACAAAAAGAGTAATTAGAAGGCAAAAAGTTATTTACCTTTGACATCATGGGTAGAATTGAAATTAATCAAAAATATTAAAAATAAAATTTAATTAAATTAAACATTAGAGATATTTTTAAAGCTATTCGCAAATGTTGAAGATAAAAATCATACTTTATCCTCTTTTCGAATACTTATTTAATATTTATCAAATAGTAAAAATATTTTATTAATCTAGTATATAATAAGACACCAAAAAAATATATATATTATAATATTTTTATTTATCAAATAGAAAATAAGATATTTAACTCTTCATAAAGTTTTATCAAAGCTTGCTTAGGAAATAATGTGCTTTTTTAATTTGGATATAATATTTGTTTAATTAATTAGTGATTAGGTTACCAATAACCACCTTCTTTAAGGCAATCCTAAGGGAGGAATTTACTCATTTGAACTTTTGTTTATGCTTCGTGCTATGAAACCTGTGACTGTAGAATCTTCTTCACTAAATTCTTGTTGTAAACTTTTTTTTTAAAAAAAATTGTATCCAATACTATGTGTAATGATAAATCTGATTCTGTGAAATTTGGTGTTCCAGGCTGATCTCATTGCCTTAATTTTCCTTCTGATGTATGAACTCTACTAATTCTTCTTCTCCTAAACCTGATTTAAGCTCCTGAATTTGTTCCAGGATTGAATAAATAAAATTAAATAATTGATGCATTGTTTCAGTTCTTTCTTCAAGACACTGATAAGCATTATTAATTAGTAATAATTAAGCTGCAATTTAGGAAATCTAATAAAAAATCTAGAAAACTTGCATGATATCCATTTGAAATTACAAGAGAAACAAAGAGATAAAGAAAAGGAGAAAAACATTGGTTCATATTGAATAGACTTGTAAGTTCTAAACAAGCGGGACAAGGGCATACTGATTTTTATTTCTTACAAAACATAAAGCAACACTACATTACATATGCCACAAACAGAAAAAGAAACCAACAACATTATTACAAACTTAAAAACACCACCATGATTGAAGTTTGTAGCCCATGTAATCAAGGAAATGGAAATAGGCATACCTCCATGCTTTGAATATGAACAATGGACCAACAAATCCCCAAAACCCGACAATAAACCCAAAAGCCATGCTCACAAAGAACCAATTCACTCCATGATGCTTCTTTCTCTTTTTCCCATTATTGTCATCATCCGGAGCTGTACAGTTGACCAGCAATGGTGGACCACATAGGTTGTTGCCAACAAAACCGGATGCTTCTAAGATTTGCAACTGAGTGCCTGTTGGGATTTTGCCCTCCAAGTGATTGTAGGACAAGTCTAGCTTGCTGAGAAAGTTCAAATTTGCTATGCTTGGAGGGATCTCCCCTGAGAGTTGGTTCCTTGACAAATCAATGGATTCCAATGACTCCATATTGCCAACACTTTGAGGGATGTTACCAGTTAACTGATTCTTGGACAAGTTCAAATAAATCAAGCCAGATAGCTCTGTGATTTCTCTTGGTATCTCTCCCGACAATTTATTAGCTGAAAGATCAATGTTTCTGACCAAGCCAAGAATACTTCTGTACTCAACATCTATTCCTTTCACCCATAGATCCAGAGCGATTGTCAAATCTGGGAGACTAGTCAGATAACGAGTCCCCGTGTCTTCATGGATGAACAAATCTGCATTACTTTTATTTTTGATCATCATACTCAAATGGTTGACACAACTTGGTATTGTTCCTGACAGGTTGTTTTGTGCAAGGTCCAAATCTTGAAGAGATTTCATGTAGCATATTTCATTAGGAATGTTACCTGAGAAGTTGTTGGATCGAAGACGAAGAAACTTCAAGCTTGTGATGTCTCCAACCCAACTTGGAATATCTCCTGTGAGCTTGTTTTCCCCTAGATCCAGTGCAATCAACTGGCTAGCATTCTTTAACATGACAGGAATATTTCCTGAGAGCATGTTTTTGCTTATGCGCAGAGTTTGTAGATTTGTTGCAGAGCCCAAAGAAGAAGGTAAGCTTCCAATAAAATGGTTGTTCTCTAAGTTGACATCCACTAGTCTTGACCACAAGCTCCAACAATTTGGTATTTTTCCTGATAAATTATTTGATGCAAGATTGAGAACTTGCACAGAGATATATTTTTGATGACAAAGGAAGTCAATCATTGATCCGGAAAATGAATTATGTGAAAGATCTACCCAAACCACATCTCCATCCACATAAGGTAAATTTCCATGAAGATTGTTTGAGCTAAGATCAACTACTGAAGCAAGTCCTTGTAGTTTTACTTCGTTTGGAAGCTCACCATATATATCATTGTGAGACAAGTTCAGATAACGAAGATTAGAAAATGCTTCAAAAAATCGAGTGGGAATGGAATTTGAGATCCCAGCATTAGACAGATCGAGATATCGAAGATTCTTTTGTGACTGAATCCATGATGGAAAGCTTGGACCTATTTTCCATGACCCCATTGTCAAGCTAGTAAGTTGAAATCTAGGTTGCCAATTGGGGTGCACTTTCAAAGTGAGATTATTACCTGATGCATAAAGCTCTTGTAAAGCAGTGGAATTTGCAAGGTCATCTCCATGGACAACTCCTTGAAACAAATTGTTTTCAATGCCAAGATGTGACAGAAAAGGCATTGATTCAAGAAATTTAAATGGATTTCCCTTGAGTTGATTTGTTGACAACTCCATGTATGTTAGTGATGAAAGCTTTCCCAGTGATTGAGGAACTTCACCAACAATTGAGTTGTTGAAAAAATCAAGCTCTGAAAGAGTTTTGAACCTCCCAATCTGATCTGTGAAATGACCTGAGATATTAGAACTTATAGCTATGAGTATCTCGAGTTGCCGCGAAGAACATGGGCTTAGAATCTCTAGAATCTCAGAAACCTTTTGATTGCATCTAAGATTCGAGAAATAGATCTCCCTCAAGTCACAAAGGTTTTTGAAAGATGGTGGGATTATTGCTCCTTCAAACTCATTATTTGACAAATCAAGACTTGCAAGAGATGCCAAATTTCCCAAAAAGACTGGAATTGATCCTTCAAACTGATTGTATGACAAATCAAGAGTAACAAGAGAAGTTAAGTTCCCCAAAGAATTAGAAATAGTTCCAGTCAAATTGTTAGTTCCTAAGTTCAAAAACTTGAGGCGATGAAGACTGAACAACCAGTTTGGTATATGGGATGAGAATGAATTGAATGACAAATCAAGATTTTCAAGCAAAGTAAGGTTTTGAATACCATCTGGAATTGGACCACCAACATCAGAGGGGTAGGGACTTGACGTGAATACTTTAAGAGAAACAAGATTTTTCAATTGGAAGGTCCATTTAGGAGTACTAGAAATGCTTAGAGAGAGTAGAGATGAAAAGTTAAGCTTGGATGGTAGCTTATAGTTACCAAAAGTACAACGATCCAAGTGTAACTCCTCCAAAGAAGGGAGATATTGCATAGTCTGTAGCCAATCCAATGATTTGGATAGGTTTGCATCCCTCAAATCCAAATATTGAAGGGAGGTAAGACCTGAAAGCCAATCAATATTTTCAACTTGAAAGTTTACTCCAAGACCAAGATGGAGCAAATTGGTGAGGTTGCCAATTTGATGTGGAATAGTTACTCCAATAAAGGCACATGACAAGTCAAGATACAGCAGATTAGAGAGATTCCCAATTTGAGGAGGAATCTTCTTTTGCCACGGAGAACAGGTATTAGAGAGGTCAAGGTGAGTTAAAGTGGTGATTTCACAGAGGATGCTGGGATTTTGCATACTTATAAAAGAATTGTAGCTCAAATTCAAGTAATTCAAATGCTTTAATTCAACAATGGAATCATTTATCTCTCCATAAAATTGATCATCATCATCATCAAAAGGATCTGTGTCGAGGTGAAGCTGAAGGACGTGGGAGGTTATATTGCTGCAAACAACATAATCCCAGTGGCAGCAATTGGGATTAGAAGCATTCCAAGAAGAGAGCCTGTTTGCAGGGTCAGTGAGATTATGCTTGATTCTTAGAAGTGCTTCACGCTCTCTTGGAATGCACTCAATAGACTCAGACGCAGAAGATGATGTTATCAATGTAAGGCAACAAAGGTGAAGAAAGATAAGCACAAGCATGCAAGTGTGAGAGTGAGTGTTTGGAGACATGTTTGTATGTATTTTATTTGCATGTATTTCCACCTTCAACGCCTTTCTCTTATTTATAATGGTGCCTTCTCAAAATACGTGGGTTAGTATTATCCCATTCATTCTCTTATTTTGAAAATTGGACACCTGTGTCCTGTGGAAGAAAAACAAACACGATTCATCGTAACTTATAAAGTTATAATTCATTGACTCCATTTAGGGTCAGTTATAAATTGGCTTCTGAAAAAAAAAAATCTTTTCTTTCTTTCTATGTTTTTTTTTTAAAAAGATAAACTGTTTTTTCTTTTTAAAAAATAACACATTTTTAGCTTATAAAAAAAACACATAATTTATTTTTTTAAAAATAAAAGTTTTTTTTTTAAAAACGCATCCAAATGATTTAGGGTCAGTTTGGATTGGTTTTTGAAAAAAATCTTTTTTTTATCTATGTCTTATTTTAAAAAATCTTTTATTAATAAAAATTGCTTTTTCTTTTGCTTTTTTAAAAAATAACATATTGTTGGCTTCTTAAAAAAGCACATAATTTATTTTTTTTTAAATAAAAGTATTTTTTTCAGAAATGCATCTAAATTATACAAATTTGATAAAAAGTATATTTTTTTAAAATAAAAAAATACTTTTTTCTTAAAAAAAAGCCCATCCAAACAAGCACTTAAATTTGATGAAAGCTTCTTATTAAAAAAGTACTTTTTTAATGAAAAGATCCAAACAAACACTTAATTTAGTAGCTTGTTAGTTGAAGAATACTATCTCAACATTCCAGTATGATAAATTTAACATACATTAATAAGAGGTGTAATAAAGAGACTTAATTTATAACTCTAATTATAAGATTAATATTTAATAGATAAAAAATTCAATCATAAATATTATGTTTTAAAAATATAAAAATATAATTTTTTTATATAAAATTTAGATTTATAATTAAGTTTATGATTTAGTTTTTTAAATTATTTTTCTATTAATAATTAATAATAGTTAACAATGATGATGATGAGAGACATAAGTATAATTATGAGTGATGTTATATATACAAATTTTTCTGTTAACTAAACTCTTACAAAAGTTAACTTTATTATTCTTACACATCTTCTACTAACTCAAATTTTATTGTCTAATTTAGTAACTTAGTTGATAAAATAGATGTAGTATTTTTTCATAATTAAATATAATAGTTAGTAAAATTGAAATTTGAGCTTATGATTTTATATAAGTAATGTTATTTAAATACTTAATTTAATATATATGTAACTTCAATCTACTAATAAAACAAGTAAATTTGGATAGATACTAAAAGTTATTAATTAATAATTAATAATTGTAAACCAAGTGAGATCCATAATCAGACACCATGCATCCTTGATGGTTTTTGTGTGAAAAATTCCATGAAATTTGATGATTTAAGATTGTCAAATTCCCGAATTTAAGTAAACTCGAAGAATTAATCTAGACTCGACTCGCGAGTTAACTCGTAAATTCATACGAATTTATTTATTATATAAAAATAAAATATATCATAAATAATCTCAAATTTAGGCATTTAAAATAAAAAATTTAAATTTAAAGCACATAATAAATTAAACTAGTGATATATTTTTATAATTTAAATGATAATTATCAATTATGCAATAAATACAATAACATATAACACACAAGGTACAAATTTGGTGCAAAGAGGAGTGGGTGTGAGTAAGTCAATAATTTTGCAATTCTAACTCTTAAGGAAAAATTTTTTTTTTTGGCAATATGACGCTACTTTGGATAAAATTAGGTCAAATTTCAAATTCATTGACTCGCTCATAAACTCACGAGTTTGAGCGAATTTATGTGAGTTTACCTGAATTTACATAAGTTCAACCGAATTTACTGGGTTGCAAATTTAGCGCCGAATTGACTCGATTTTACTACCTAAACTCACACTAGAGTTTGAATGCATCTAGCCATACCACCATACCACTTAAGTTTTAAGCAAGTAGAGTAGTGTAGAAGGGGCGAAAGAGTAAACTAAAAAGAACAAAACAAGAGTAAAGTTAGCAACAAAATCAGCCTAAAAAAGTGGAAGATCAAGGGAAGCTTGAGGGAGGTTTTTTTGGTGTTTTGTCCACCTTTTTGGACGTTGGTGTATCTGGTGTACAAATGTCATGTCAAAATAGTTGATGTCTATGTTTTCTTTTGGGCTTTTGGTGTTTTGTCGGACTTTTATTTTGTTGAAGGAGACTTTTTGGGATGTTTTCATTTTCTTAAGAGCTTTACTATTCCAATACCAAAAATAAAATTACTATTATTATTAACGTAATCCTTCATAACGAATTTAGGTGGGTCGTAATCAGAGGTAAATTTTTAAATAAACTTATGTCTGTGATGGATTAATCAAAATGTAATCTTCGCCCGCTCACAAACTTTAAGTTTTACAAGTCACAAAAAAGTTAAATTTTATAGGAAAGACTTTCACATGTTGCATAGTACTTTCCTGAAACTAAGATATATCACTTGCAAAAAGATTGCAAGTATAAGTTTGTCTTTTTTGCTGTGATTGAAAAGTCAAATTTAACCATAATAACACACCAGAAGACAAGAACTGCAGGCGGCTTGGATAAGTAGGTGTTAATGTAGCTGCTGGAATGAGTCATGTATTGGGCTCAGACTTAATTTTTTTATTTTCCAAAAATATTATTTTTGGAAAAAAAAAAAACATACTTGTTGAATTTGGCTGGTGACATTCAGATATTTTGTAAAGAGGGATCGAAAATTAAAAGTTTAAAACTCAAATATTATTCATATATGAGCTTGTTTGGATGTCATTATTTGGCTAAAAAACAGAAGATGTTTTTTACATTTTTTTTAAAAGATTTTTTTTAATCGAAAAAAAGTTGTTTTTAACATAGTAAATAAACAAAAAGTACTTTTACATTGTTGTTCCCAAACATAATTGATAAATAAAAAGATATTATTATATGAGATATCCAAACATAAAATTACTTTTACTTTTGCAAAAGATCTTTAAAAAAAAGATAGCTCGAAAAAAGATCTTTTACGAGAAGCTCACCCAAACAAGCCCTTAGTCACATTAGTTTCTTAGTAAAATTTAGGATGAAGAGATTTTACATTGAGAGAATGAAAATTCTTATATAAATATTTATATTTATTTTAAAAAAATAATAAAAAATGAAATAATAAACCTTCTATATGATAGTCAAATCAAAACAATCTTTATTATATTCAGCATTTTCCTTTTTCATGATAGTAACAGTTTAAGTGAAAAAATAAAAAGCTTTACTGATAATAATAATTTTATTTTTAATATCATTTATAACTAAAAATAATTTTAATAAATAAATTTATTTTAATTCTTTATTATTATAAAAAAATATAATATAAACAGTATAGATTAGTTTTTTTAATACTTTTATATACTCAAAATAAATTAACAAATACAATATGTGAAATATATTTAAAATAAATATTTATTTAATATAAAGACCAACAATTGTTTGACTTGTTTTGGGAGATAAACGAAACCATGCAATTGATTGTCACAACATCAATAGAATTCCACTCAACACAAATTGATTATTTTTATTTTTATTTTTAACCGAACAGTTTTGTTTTCACTTATCACGATTGAAATTTTTTTGTTCCAACACTTTTAATTTTACCAATGAATATATGAAATTTGCTTAAACAACTTTGTGGCCTTCCTTAAAAGTTGTCCCAGCAGCACATATATATAAAAAATCTCTTGAAGAAATTTTGGCCCAATAAAAGAAACTAAGAAATTAAATCCAATTATGATGGCCCAATAAATGCAAACCCTAATACTACCTATGCCAGCACAACATTGTATCCATGTATTGTTCCTACTGAAGCGGCTTGAACATGGCTCCAACTGCCCTTGTTTTCAAAACTAATTTCCGGAATGCTCTTGTTTTAAAATTATTTACGGAGTTGCTCCTGTTTTGCCAAGGTGGCAGCTGGTTTGTTTTTGCCGCTGTTGACTGGGAGGCGCTAAAGCGTTGGGCGCCATCCACGTGGAGGCGTGGAAGCGGGAAGCGCCTTCAATACAAAAGGCGCCAACACCAAAAATCCAATCATAGAGAAAACCATTTTGTAGAAGGCGCCTCTCATGTAGATTACGCCAAACGCAAAGACGCCCCATCCAACATGGCACGCCAAACTTTCATTTAATAATGATACCTGTTTAAAGTAAACTTGGAACCAATGTTGAGCTTCATAATAATAAATAAACAAGAAGACAGAACCTATGTAACAACGAAAATATGATATGTTCAAAATTAAAAAGCACTAATAAGAACAAAATTATAGTAAGGGGCACAAGTTTAATCAAATATATTAATGGTTGCTACTTATATGTATCTATCTACGTGAATATTTTATAATAATTAATGTAAATATATATGATATTGGATAATTTAATTAAATATATTAAATTATAAATTAATCATTTTTATTTTATATCATTATAATTTATTATATTTAATTTTTAAAAAATATAAATATTATTATATGATTTTTAAAAAATTCATATATGTAATTTTGAAAAAATATAAATAAATTAAGGATGACATTATGTGTTATTTAAGTTGGCATGTATGATAAGGTTAGAAGAATAGTTTTTGTGTGA
>JASCZI010121123.1:15331-32909 GCA_036250425.1 Stylosanthes scabra | reverse complement strand
GTAAATATAAATATATGGATAAAAATTAACAGTAAAATTATTCATTTCTTTTGGAATATAAATTTGATAAAAAAAACATTAAAATTATTCATTTATTTATATTTTTAATTTTGAAAATATCATGTTTTCGTTGTTACATAGTTTCTGTCTTCTTATTTATTTGTTATTATGAACCTCAAAATTGGTTCCAAGTTTACTTTAAACAGGTACCATTATTAAATGAAAGTTTGACATGCCACGTTGGATGGGACGCCTTTGCAATCTACATGAGAGGCACCTTCTGCAAAATGGTTTTCTTCATGGTTGCGCTTTTGGTGTTGGCGCCTTTTGCATTGAAGGCGCTTTCCGCTTCCACGCCTCCACGTGGATGGCGCCCAACGCTTTAGCGCATCCCAGTCAGCAGCAGCAAAAACAAACCAGCTGCCACCTTGGTAAAACAGGGGCAACTCCGTAAATAGTTTTAAAACAAGAGCATTTTGGGAATTAGTTTTGGAAACAAGAGCAGTTGAGTAAATAAGCCATACCATAAGCTATTATCAGTCAAAGCTTACTTTGACCCGTAGCTTCAACACACTACCTCTGTAGCGAGTGACATCTCCACAGCTAGTACATCAGCATGCTGACCACACATTTCACCCCAACCAATCACCACCTCTAGAATATTTTAACGATTAAATGAACGATATCTACATATGGAACATCTTAGTTCCAATAAAGTGGTCTGGAACTTCTGAAAACTTTCCAATTTTATAAATACATATGAAATATAGTCTAAGACTATTCATTATGTATCTTAAAACATATTCATGTATATGGCTGTGCATGGATCGGATCGGATACAATATTTGCATTTTCAGCCTTCATATCCGATCCGACTGCGGATATATCCGCAGATTGCGGATCGGATTGCGGATATATCTGCATAACATGTCTAAATTTGAAAAAAAAAATACTGTTGTTTTCATAGAAATTTCTACCATGTTTTCTCAATACTCCAAATACCAACATAATTCAACAAATTAAAATCCAGCAATACAATTAAAAAAAATGTGAAGAACAGGGGGTTCTTACCGGAAGGTGACGATGAGGCGGGACATAGCCGCGGTCGGCAGCAGCAACAATGAGCGTGAAGACTGGCGTTGACGAAAACCCTAGCCTCCGCGAAGAGCAACGCAACGAGGCGGCGATGAGTCAGCGACGAGGCGGCAACGAGTCAGAGGAGGCGGCGACGATGAGGTGGCTACGAGTCAGACAATGCGGCGAGCTGGCGACGAACCTCTAGGACTGAAGTGGATGAATCGAAGAGGAAAGGAAGTTGGGAAGAGGACGGTGACTGACGAAGATCCTTCAAGTGGTGGCGCTGGCGGAGAACAGTGTGGAGACGGTGATTGTGGTGGCGATGAGGCCGTGAGGGTGGGCTGTGAATGGCATAATGGAAGGTGTGGAGTGTGGATGATTGTGTGTGGGTCAAGATGTGAGAATGTGAGATTCAGATTGCGAGAGAGTGAGAGTGTGAGACACAATGAGAGATTGAGAATGTGTGTGCTTGGCGGCTAGGGTTTCAGTCTTTGAGTGAGAGTTATTAAGTAAGGTATTTATATTTTTTATTTTTTTTAATTATATTTTATCGGATACGCGGATCATCGGATCGGATATGCGGATATATTATGCAAATTCGCTATCTGATCCTACCACACTTCGGATCGGATCGTATCCGATTTGCACACTGATCGGACCGGATCAAATTCGCATTTTGCGGATGCGGATTGCGGATTTTATCGCGGGTCGGCGAATCTGATCCGATCCATGAACAACCCTATTCATATACGTACAAAGCAGCCCAGCAGCCCATTAACTAAAGACAAAATTCTTAAATTGTGCTTAGACTTGGAATAAATTAGTTTTTAATTTAATACAAAAAAAAATTAGTTTTTGATTTGTTGATTTGAAAGATACTTCGAAAATTTAAAATAATATTTTTAGGTACTTCTACATACACACAGCATAGCTGAAAAGAGTTGAAAAATGATTTATTATGAATGAACTATTTTATACATATTCTTTTCAGTTCCATATAATTAATTGAATTGCCGCTAATGCACGAGAAATTGAAATATCTTTGTTTAGATCAATTTAAGTAAGCATGCAAAATTATCTTTATTATTTTCTCTTAAAATACACATGATATACACTCTAATGAATATATTTTACGTCGTAACAGGTGGAGTAGTGATTATTGTTATTTAAATATTTTTTTATTTATTTTTGGTTATGTTATTTAAATAATTAATTGTAAATGTTATTGATAATGAAATATTATTGTTTATCTTAAAATATGTAAATAATGAAAGAAAATTTGCGACATAAAAAAAAGGCAACGTGTTATCTACACTTATACTATAGGTCGATTATTAAGCCTTGGTCTTTGTCTTCTTTATCATTATTAATATAAACATATTAGAAATAATTACGTGTCAATATTATTGATCGTGAGATATTATTTATTTTATTTTTAGATATGAAAGTTAAAAAAGAAAATTAGTGACCTGAAAAAAACTCGACGACGAGTTATATATCTACACATATACTCGATGTCTATTATTATTAAGTCTTGGTCTTTGTCTTCTTTTTCTATTTCTTCATTTGGATGTTCGAAATAATCTTTCTTTTCTTTCTTTCAAATTTTATGATAAGTCCTTATCCCCCGTGATTGGATGGTTAACAATTTAGGGTCAAGAATTCCAAAGCTAAACCTTATATATTATGTTAGAAACTTATTATGGAAGAACCATTCAACACTAATGTCTTGACAAATGAGTAAGAATGGGACATATATATGTATGTATATGCGATGCAACTCAGAATCTTCATTATATTCTTCCTTGCTCGCCCGAACTGTTAAAACTTTTATTTTTCAAAATTTGTTTATCAAAATTAGGAGGGTAAAAAATCCCAACGTAATGAAATCCATGTGGATACGCCACAAATGAAGATCCAAACATGTGAAAAATTTCCTGTAGAAACAGAAATGTGGCAAAATTTATGCGAGGACCGGAGTATGGATTTATTTCTGTCTTGGATCTCGAATTTTCCAAAAAAGTTAAAATACCTAAAATATTATTATTAATTAATTTCTAATATAGTTTTTTTAATCATTATTTCATATCTCATTTTATGTATTATTTTATCTTTTTGAATAAAATATTAAATTTTAAATAATTTATTATTTTTCATAAAATATATTTAAATAATATTTTACTATATTAGTATATTTATACTATTTTTCACATTTTCACTTGTTTTTATTAAAATTTCTATTAAAATTATAAAAGAATAACAAATCTATGGAGAATAAAAAATCCGTAAAAAGGAAGATAAAGACAAAAATTTCCCACGGTAGGAATAGGAGGCAGAGGCATTCCGTGCCCCACCCATTGACACCTCTAATCAAAATGAGTTTTGAAAGATTATATATATAGTATTGTATTGTATTTATGTTTTGATAAGTTAAATAAAAAATAACTTTAAATAAATAAAAGTAACATCAATTATTGTATTTAGTAAATAATTTTTAAAAATTAAAAACATGATAATAGATATAAATATAAAAAAAATTAAATTTATTAAAAAAATAAGTATATAAATATTCTTACCAACCAAATTCTCTTTCGATTAAAATAGGTATATATACAAGTAAAATAAACAATATGTATGTATACAATACTATTCTATGTATAATGATAAATTTGATTATGTGAAATTTGGTGTTCCACTGTTCCAGGCTCTCCTTAATTTTCTTTTTGTGGTGCGTGCTGATGTCTGAACTCTACTGATTCTTCATCTGCTAAACATGATTTATGTTACCGAAGTCATTGAAATTTGTCAGGTTTAACATTGCTATATATTGATCTCTAGATTTAAAATATGACTTAATTCGTTAATTAAATCTAATAATGTCTTAGTTAAGTTTATTATTATTATTATTATTATTATTATTATTATTATTATTATTATTATTATTATTATTATTATTATCAATACATTTGTATTTTCGTTTTAGAATATGCTACTGGAAATTTACTTTTGCTTAATTACTCTATTAGTCTTTATAGTTTCATCAAATTTTTAAAATGTTTTTATATTTTTTTTCTTTTTATTAAATCTTTATACTATTTTAAAACTTATAATTAGGTTCTGTTAACAGTGAACATTAAAAGAAAATATTTATAAAGTATGAATTTTCTATTACTTTGTGACTTTACATAAGACTTATATTTACCTGGACATATTTTTCTTTCACTTTTCTCATCTTTATTCTTTTAAAATATTATCAAATTGCATGAATAAAAGTTGCATGTTTTCAAGAAGCTCGAAGTATATTACAGTAGAGGGAAAATTCTATTTTGTCATTCTAAAATATAGAGAAAAGTCATATTTAGTGAATTAGTCATTCATTGTTGTGATATATTCAATTTAGAGATGATATATTTCATTAATTCTAATATTTTTCACGACATGAACCAAATTACAAAATTAAAAACAGTATAAGGATCAAATTAAAAGTAAAAAAGTATAAGAATTTAATTAAAAATTTAGTGAAACTATAAGTACTAACAGAATAATTAAACCTTATATGTTATCAAGTTGACCCATTCATGAAAGAATCTGAACTCCTTGTTGTATTAAGCTCCTGAACTTGTTCTAGGATTGAATAAATAAAATAATTGATGCATCTTGCTCTTCAAGAAATCTAAATAATCTAGCAAACTTCCATGAAATCCATTTAAAAATTACAAGAAAAACAAAAAAGAAAAGAAAATGAGGAGCGTTGGTTTTTATTTCTTACAAAACATAAAACAACAATACATTATTATTACATATGCAACAAACAGAAAAAGAAACCAACACAACATTATTACAAACTTAAAAACACAGCCATGATTGAAGTTTGTAGCCCATGTCATCAAGAAAACCGAAATAGGCATACCTCCATGATTTAAATATGAACAATGGACCAACAAATCCCCAAAATCCCACAATAAATCCAAGAGCCATACTCACAAAGAACCAATTCACTCCATTATGCTTCTTTTTCTCTTTCTCATTATTCTCATTTGCATCATCAGGAACTTCCTCTTCCTTGGTACAGTTGACCAGCAATGGTGGACCACATAAGTTATTACCAACAAAATTGGATGCTTCAAAGCTTTGCAATTGAGTGCCTGTTGGGATTTTGCCCTCCAAGTGATTGTAGGACAAGTCGAGCTTGTTGAGGAAGCTCAAATTTGTAATGCTTGGAGGGATCTCCCCTGAGAGTTGGTTGCCTGAAAAATCAATAGATTCCAATGACTCCATATTGCCAACACTTTGAGGGATGTGTCCAATTAATTGATTTTTGGACAAGTTCAAATAAATCAAACCAAATAGCTCTGTGATTTCTACTGGTATTTCCCCTGACAAGTTATTAGATGAAAGATCGATACTTTTCACCAAGCCGAGAATACTGCTGTACTCAGCATCTATTCCTTTCACCGATAAGACCATGCTTATAGTGTCACTTCCATATATCATGAATTCAGTGATGGATGAACTTGCACTAGTTTTATTTACCATGGCACTCAACTGGTTCAAACAATTTGGTATATTGCCTGCCAAATTATTCCCTGCGAGGTCAAGATCTTGGAGAAATTTCATACCACATAGTTCATTGGGAATGTTACCTGAAAAATTGTTGGATCGAAGCCGAAGAAATTTTAAATTTATTAGCCTTTCTCCAACCCATCCTGGAATATATCCTGTAAAATTATTTTCTCCAAGATCCAACAAAATCAACTTTTGGTTTCTCTTTAAAATCACAGGAAATTTTCCTGAGAGTGTGTTGCTACACACTCGCAAATATTGTAAGTTTGATAAAGAGCCGATGGAAGAAGGTAAGCTCCCAACAAAATAATTTCTTACTAAGTTGACATTCACCAACTCTGGCCACAATCTCCAACAGTCGGGTATCTTTCCTGATAAATTGTTTTCTGCAAGATTCAGCATTTCTAACCCTTTTGGCTTGTCAGATTTTTGACAAAGGAAATCTATGATTTCCCCTGAAAATGAATTATTGGAGAAATCTAGCCACATCACACTAGCGCCCACAAAGGGTAACTTTCCATGAAAATGGTTTGAGCTGAGATCGACAATTCTAGACATTTCTAGAATCTTTAATGTTTTTGGGAGCTTGCCATGGATATGATTGTGAGAGAAGTTCAAATAATCATCATAAGGACTTGATTTCCAAAACCAGGTGGGAATGGAATCAGAAATCCCTACATTAGACATATCCAGATACTGAAGAACTTTTTGTGACTGAATCCATGATGGAAAGCTTGAACCTAACTTCCATGATCGCATTTCCAATCTAATAAGTTGAAATTTTGGTTGCCAACTCGGGTGCACTTTCAAAGTGAAATTGTTACCTGATACTACAAGCACCATCAATTCGGTGAAATTTGAAAGGTCTTCTTCCTGGACAATTCCTTGAAACAAATTATTATCTATGTAAAGAGATGACAACTCAGGGAATGATCTTAGAATTTTAAATGGATTCCCACTTAGTTGATTATTGGACAAACCTATATATCTTAGTGATGAAATTCTTGCTAATGATGGTGGGAGTTCTCCAACAATGTAGTTTTCAGAGAGATCAAGTGCTTCAAGATTTTTGAACATCCCAATTTGATTTGTGAGGTGTCCTGAGATTTGAGAACTATAAGCCACGAGACTTTTAAGTTCATGAGAAACACATGGGATGAGAATTTCTAAGATTTGATCAAACTTTTGATTGCATTTGAAATTGGAAAAAGAGAGATCCCTTAAGTTGCAAAGCATGCCAAAAGAGGTTGGAATCTCTCCTGCAAGCTGATTGCCTGAGATATCAAGGCTAACCAAAGAAGTCAAATTTCCCAAATATGTTGGAATTGTTCCTTCAAACTCATTGAATGACAAGTCAAGGGTAACAAGAGAAGTCAAATTCCTCAGAGTATTGGAAAGAGTCCCAGTCAAATAGTTTCCCCCCAAGTTCAAATATTTGAGACGATGAAGATTGTGTAACCAACTTGGTATATGAAATGAGAATGCATTGAATGACAGATCAAGATTTTCAAGAACAGTAAGGTTTTGAATACCATCAGGAATGGGAATTCTAAAGCCAGAATGATCATAATAATTTGAACCACACTCAAGAGAAACAAGTTTGTTCAACTGAGAGATCCACTTGGGGACAATGGTAATGCTGAGAGAGTGTAGAGATGAGAAATTAAGTTTGAATGGTTGCTTATGATCATCACTGAGACTACAATCTCGCAAGCATAACTCTCGCAAAGAAGGGAGAGCTTGCATGATCTGTAGCCAATCAGATGATCTTGATAGGTTTGCACCAGTCAAGTCAAGATATTCAAGGGAAGAAAGATATGAAAGCCAATTAACATTTTCAGCAACCAATGATGATTCATTGTCAAAATAACTTTGAAGACCAAGATGGTTTAAATTGGTGAGGTTTCCAATTTGATGTGGGATTTTTCCATAGACAGCATATGAAAGGTCAAGGTAAAGCAAATTAGAGAGATTCCCTATTTGATGAGGAATGTTCCCATAAAATCCAGCATTAGAGAGATCAAGGTGAGTCAAGGAAGTGATTGCAAAAAGGAAAGAAGGAATTTGTATACCTCCAAAATCATTGCCGCTCAGGTTTAAGTAATTCAGATGCTTCAACTCAACAAGAGAATCATTTATCTCCCCACTTAACATAGACCTCTTGTATGGCACAGTGCCATAGAAAATTCCATAGTCAAAAGCCTTTATTGAAGCGTTGAGGTGAAGTTGAAGGACGTGAGAAGTTACAGTACTGCAAACAACATAATCCCATTGACAACAATTGGGATAGGAATGATTCCAAGAAAAGAGCTTGTTTGAAGGGTCAACGAGATGATGCTTGAACCTTAGAAGTGCTTCACGTTCACTTGGAATGCACTCAATTGAGTCAGCAGATTCAGAGAATATTAATTGCGTAAGACAATAAAGGTAAAGAAAGATAAGGTGCACAAGCATTGGAGTGTGTGTGTTTGGAGTTGGAGACATGTTTGTACTTTGTATTGCCACAATAGAACAAGGTTTGTGTTTTTACGTTCAGCCTACTTTCTCGTATATTTATAATAATGCCGCCATGGGCATGGTGCAGGGGACAGTATTATGAATGAAGAAACTAAAATCAAAATAATTGAAAATATCATGGTTTTAATCTCCGAAGCACCTCTGTCTAAGTGTCGGACACATTTGGAATACGATATTCATCGATATTCGTGTGTCTTTCGTGTCTCATCTGTGTCCTTCAAAAAAGATAAAAAATACTTATTTGGATACACTTTACGCTCCAAAATATTATTATGTGCCTGTGTGTTTAACTTTATTCTTAACTTATATTCTTAAAATGAGTTTAAAAGTAATAAATATTACTATTTTTAAAACTAAAAGTTATTTTAAATATTTTATATAATTAAAAAAGACATTAAAAATACATAAAAATAATAATTTAAATTTTAATATAAATAAAACATTAAGATATTATTATAATTTTATTAAAAATATATTATATTTTATATATATATATCGTGTTTTTGTGTCATATGAGAAATTAAGATTGATGTGTCGCGTGTCGTGTTTTAAGCGAGTAAAAAAATTTAACACAAAAAAGGCTCTGTATTAATTAATTTCTTTTCTGTTAAAGTATACACGTTATATATATATAATGTCTTCAAGGATTTTTCTGTGTAATTTCAAAGTAATACATACGTTGCGCTAAAACAGACGGAGTGTGATTATTGGTTAATTAAATCATCATCTTTGAAAAAATATGTTTAAGTGTTAATGTTTTTTTTTTTTTGGGTGTCATAAGTGTCAACGTTGCTCATACGTGAAATATTATTTACTTTAAGAGAAAGTCTTGGACGCCAATATTAAGAAGACAATAGGAAGCAAATATCATTTTTTCTTCTTTTCTCTCTCTTCTTTTACCATCCAATATTTTTCTAAGGTGTTTACTTCGGTATGATAATAAATTAAGATGTACCGATACGTTAATTTAAATTAACCAATAAAAGTTCAACACATAGGATTCATTTATCCATATTAGCATTAACTTGTTAAATTTTTTAAATAAAATATCTATATCAATGTGTGAACTAAAACACCCTTATGTATTTAAATTAAAAATCAAATTTATTCCTTTAATCATATTTAATAAAAAATCAAATAATCCTTATTAATATTGTTGGCAAAAATATTCTTTTATAATAAATTCATACAATTAAAATTATATTATATTAATTAAATAAACACATAATTAAAATAAAAAATAAACACTTAAAGAATTTAAATAAAATTTAAAATTAATCATTAAAAATTAAAATCATATCCCAAAATTCATAATAGAATCCTAATTTTTTGCTGGAAGAACCACCCCTGTCATTAATCAAATCACGCTTGTAGTTAGAGTTAGAGAAGCTACGATTTGGCTAACCTTGTGACAAGATTCACAAACTTTGATCTTTTGTTAAAATATAAAATATTGATAGGTGTAAGTCCTTATTCTACTTGAAGCCATTAATTTGATTATATTATTGTTGAGAAAGGAAACACCAGATCTAAATTGGAAGCAGGCAAGAAGAGATTGGATTGTGATGAAACTTTCAAGGGGTTGACCCTTACGTTCTAGTTTTTAATAATAATATTTATCTATTATTAACAAGAGCTAATAAAAACCTAATCTTCTTCGACGCTGCTGTACGAGTGGGCAGAGCATGCCGTCGAAGAAGGAAGTGCTGTGACAAGGATGGTTTTTCCGGTATAAAAATAGGGTTCTATTATGAGTTTGTGAATGTAATTTTGATTTTTGATAATTAATTTCAAATTTTTATTTTAGTTCTTTAAATGTTTATTTTTTTTATTTTAATTATGTGTTTATTAAATTAATATATTATGATTTTAATTATATGAGTTTTTATAAAATGATATTTTTATAAATAAGATTAATAAAAATTATTTGGTCTTTTGTTAAATATGATTAAAGAAATAAATTTAATTTTTAATTAAAATATATAAGGATATTTTAGCCCACACATTAATATATATATATTTTTATAAAAAAAATTTTAAAAATTAATACTAACGTGGATAAATGAATCCTACATGTAAAATTTTTATTAGCTAATTTAAATTAATGTACCGATATGTCTTAATTAATCAACATATTGAAGCAAGTATCTTTTTTAATTATACTCATTGGCTTCCTATCGTCCCTTATCATTGGTTCTCTAGCATTACTCTTAATTTAAAATATAAGAAAAGAGAATAGTGACGTGAGAGAAACACGCTTCCTATGTTATATATGATATATATAGATATATATTAGATAACCTATTATTATAACTCCAAAGTCTTGGTCCTTCTTTTCTTTATCTATTTCAATTTGGATGTTATTTTTCTTTTCTTCCATTTCTGATTTTAATTATGTTCTTATTCCATATGAATGGATAATTTACAAGAAAAATTCTAAAGCCAAACCGCGTGAATCGTGATGTTGGAAAATTCAGCGGACAAAATTATTTTTATTTTTAATTTACTTGTGTAGACTATAGATCACCCTCGCAAGCATTGCAAGGGACTTATATTGTAATTTTTTTTATTAAATCATGCTGTAGCACGAAATATAATTATAGACATGAATATTTAGTATATAAGTTATTTTTTTTTTCTTATCGGTCGTTTTCTTCTTCTCTTTTTTTTCCTTTAACTAATTTGGTTATTCGATAAATACTATTTATTTATAGAATTATTTTTTTTTGTGTCTTATAGAATTACTTTAAACATAATACACAAATAATTTATTTCGAAAAAAAACTGGAATTTATTTTTATTTCTATGAAAAACTAAACAACAATTCCAAAATCCATCAAGGAAATATTAATTATTGAAGAAAAAGATTAAAACATTTTAATTGATGGAGAACAAATTAAAGTCAAGATTTTAAAAAAATAAGAAAAGAAGTACCTAAAGTAATTTCCCAAACTTTTTATTATATTATTTATGGTCATTATTGTACAATGACATAGGAAAAAAAAAAAAAACCGAATAATTTATTTTCAAGAAAATGCAAATGAATTAACACGGTAACTAGCATTACCCAAAATCATGATGGTCAATCAGTTTTCTCTTTAAATTTTACTATTATTTTCCATTTCCCCGACCTAACATATTTCCCGACCTAATATATTTTCCATTAGAAATCGCAGAAAAAACCACCCGAATATCAACTCATGACTCGAAAGGTAATGAAAGCAATACAAAAATTGGAGAAGATCTGATTTCTGAAATCAGAGAAAAAGCCAGAATCAAGCAACAAGCGGTAAAGGACCACTTAGCTGCTAGATACAACCAAAGGATTAAGAAAAAAGATCTTGAAAGATGAGACCTAGTGCTCTCCATAGCAGATATCGAAGGAAAGAAGTCCAACCAAGAAAAACTAAGAGCAAATTGGGAAGAACCCTACCAAGTGGAAGAATCACTTAGAAAAGGATCCTATAAGTCCAGCACAATAAAAATAATGGCTGAAACGAAATTAACCTTTGAAATTAGATAAAAGGTCAGAAGAAAAGGAATCAGAGTGTCCGGAATCAGGCATGATAAGTACAGAAGCTAGGAAAAGAAGGACGCGGAAAAATGGCGACAGAACCCCTACCTACTTAATTAAGACAAAAAAGAAGTAAAAATAATAAGGATTGAAAACACTTACAGAAAATAACGGAGAAAATTCTATAAAACCAACAAGAGACACGCAAGAAGAAAAAAAACTCTCTCGCAAGAGGAGAGGGATAGAGAAATAAAAGAAGAAATGAACCCCAAGAGAACTTGCTAAATAAGTTTCTCAAAATTCATGGGCAAATAAGTGCCATCATTACCATGACACGTCAGCAAACAGAAAGTGGAAACATCTCCTTAGAAGCAAGTAAAAAGGCACCTTCCGAGAAGAGATTGATAAAACAGCATGGAAGGAAAGCCATAAAAGCTTTCGGAAAAAAGCACTTTCTGAGAAGGTGTCATCAAAACTTCTCGGAAAAAAAGGCACTAACGCCTTCCTAATAAAACATTAAATACCTTCCGGAAGACCATGAATAGAAATTAGCAAAAGTACTCGAAACCTTTAAATTAAAGAGCAAAAATCTACTCGGAAGAATGGGCAACGCCCACACTCCCGAGTGGGGGCAATGTTACGGATCGGCCCCCGAGACCCAATCCACTTGAATAAGGCCATAAACAATAAGGCTCACAGAGGTAGGAATCAAGTCATATCTGTCAAAATATGATGCAATCTTAACAAATCCCACGAGGATTTTAACCACCTAACACTATTATATAAGCAGGGGACAACATGCCAACACTCCCTCAAGGCACGTATTTTCTAACCCTTACCACCATATTTGACCTAGAATCTCATAATCCTTATTGTGAGCTTCTAGGGCTATTCACTACACAAATCAACCTTCTTCCTGGCTATAGCCCTCGATTCCATCGAAATTTCGCCGAGAGCTTTGTCCCTCGAAAGGCACATTTTCTCTATCTTATTCTCCTAAACTCGATTTCCCTCTCAAAATCCTCTTGGACAATCGTTAAGTATAATCTCGTACTTAACAGTATGGAAAATAATAGTATGTAATGATTTATATAGCACACCCGTCTTTGAGTTATTTAGATATCGAATTGAATACATTTTCATGGTTTTTTGTAAAAGTCTTGTTAATTTTAGCTCCTTTAATTTATTTTCAACTACTGATAGAGTATGATTCTGAGTTTGGAAATGAGAAAGGTGTATCAAACTTGGAACGTATTTACACAACACTAGTCCATTGTTATTTATACAAACACTATACTACTCAGCACTATGCTATATCAATGCATAACAGAATAACAACTATGTAAAAGATTAGTGCTGGTGCTGAAGTAACCGCTATTAACTAACTTTCTATTTTTAACATTCTTTTATTTATTTTGGAACTTTACTAAATGTAAGTGTAGTATAACTTTTTCAATCTAGAAGAGTAGTCGGTGGCGACAAGGAGCATGTATGTGGAAGGTTGGACCAAGATATTCTTCCTTACTTTTTTCCCCCTAGTTAGTAAAGCTATTGACTTATTTTTTTTTGCATATTGTTAGAGGATTTTTAGTTTACTGTAGTAGAAGTATGTTTCTAAATTTTTTGCAATTTTTTTTTATGAATAAAACAACTTCTAATTTTAAATATCACAATACATGCACACGAACTTACTTATACTATTATGAGTTTTATATAGGAAAAGTAAATGTAACTAATATTTTTCTAACCAATAAATCAGCCAATAAAAATAGAATATTTATAATAATTATTTATAGAACATCCACAATAAAAGTTAGTGAAACATCCATAACTTTTAGAAATATATCAGAAATTCAGAACATCTGAACTTTAAAGCAATCAACAATAGAAACAGAATATTTAAAATTTAAAGAAATAAAATATCTGAAACCTAAATAAATAAAATATCAAATTTAAGTTATTAACTGAATTTTTGTTGATTATCTAATAATGTTGTTTTATATATATATAAATTATAATCGGAATGCAGGTTTTTATGAGGGTAGTAATATAATCCCGTGACATAGGTCTTAACTACAATATTTGAAAGCAGAAGGATAAAGAGTGGTGCAAAAAACACAACCTTGGCAATAGGTGCAGAAAATTATGATTATAGGTTTATGGTCATCCTAAATATTTTTCATGGTCAAAAATCATGACGTAAAACTTAAAACGGTCACTATAGATCTATTATCACAGTTTTTTATGATTTTTAAACGTGATAAAAGACCAACTATCTTGTAGTGGCAGAATAAACAATACTAGTGTTTTTTATTTTGTTTTTTGTCCGGAACAATACTACTGTTGAAGGATGTATTAATAAATTCCACAGTACAAGAAGATAGTTCAAGTACCCAACATAGAACGAACAACACAAGCAGAGCGAAACAAGAGATGGGTTTATTTTATTGATAATAACACAACCCAAAATGCTTCATAAAAGCATAAAAGTACACATGAAAGCCTTATTATTAATTTGCCATATTACCATTATTGTAGACATTGTTGACTGCCAAGTTTGGAACCCACATAACTGACTTGTTTCCAAGGAAGTGGCAAACAGTGTCAGTTCCTGGCTTGCTTTTTATCAATTCATAAAGACCCTCCGCGTTCATGCCGGTTGTGTCATGGTGGCAAACAGCCAATGCCTGAGTCCTGGTGCCGTCGGCCGCCACCAACGGAACCAAGTATGCCGTGGTTGCGTGGATTTCGTGGCAATAAAACACGGTGCTCTGGAAATTCAGCCTGTGACACATGACTGCCTTGTCTCCAAGATTCTGCGCTCCTTCTATCGTGTACTCATCACTCTGGTTGATCAAGAAAGAACTTGACAATGGCTGAATGTTCTTTCCCAACTTGGAAACTGCGAAACCGATCAAAGTTGCTAAGGATTTTGCGCAGAACTTGTCCTCGCCCTTGGCGGCTCCACTTAAGCAGAGGTCCTCAAAAGTAAAGGACGGTGTTCCGAGGCTTTTAACTTGTTTCACCCATGCACGTTCTCCAATAGGTTGAGCAGATAGGTGTTTTATGAACTTCATGTTCATCTTTTTCCCTGGAAAGAGTTCATTTTCAAAGAAAAAGATGTTTGGGTACTGCGGCGTGTCCTCCACTTTCATTGGAACATTATTTATTTCTGAATCTGCAGTATCAGCCACACAAAATTATTAAAGTACTTCAAAAAAATTATCTAATAAAGATTAAAGAACTGCAATTGTTGAAGCAGATTAATTAATTAGGTGCAAATTTGTTAGACTTGTATCCAACACTAATATTTTTTCAAATGGATTTTAAATAACAATAATGCTAGATACCTATAAATAATTTGTGTTAATATCCAAATAATTTATGCACAATTTATGTATATTTTCTTGCTCCCTTCTCAACTTTATTTTCTGTAACCATTGATGTGCAATATATAGTGTTATTCGATTCTAACTCATCTTAAATGAATAAATATTTATTTATTTGGATATAATAGAACCTTCGGCTCCAGGCTTTAAAAGGTCCTTGAGAGTGTTAGGAATTGGAGTGTTTGGCCAAACTGCTTGCCAGTAATCTTCGTCGGGTATCAATTCACGCCCATGGCAGCTTCCTCCTACCAAAGCAAGCTGCACCATGTCTTCCAAATATAAGTCATCATAATCATATTATTTAACTTAAACATCTCATATAATATAATTTTATTCATAAACTTAACTGAAACCTTTCATATATACTATAGATATAGATATACTCCATCCTCGTGAGTTTAAGGAATCGGCCTACATACACTTATTCTTAACTCATCACTGTCTAATTCATTTTCTACCGTTATTATTTAATTTTGACTATGATATTTTGGATGAAGAAATTTAGTCTAAATTTGTGGTAAATATATAGCAAAGAATAAGAACGCTTACAGTGAAAAGCATAGCAACAGCACAACGGAACTCCATTTTTGTATATATACGTATATGCAAGAGAATAGATGATGATAGATGTGGGAATAATGATTGCATTGAACTCACTTATTTATAGTGATGTCGTTAATTATTCAAGGTGTACGGGGCATTTCTTCGTTGCTATAAATTTCCTCGTTAAAAAATTTATGTGTATTTTTATCCAATAATAAAATATTTAAAATGTATATTTGAATTATTAAAAAACTCATATATTTTTATTTCGTATAATAATTTATATGTACTTTTGTTCTTTCCTTCTAAAATATTTGAGGTGTATAATAATTTCATCCAAGGACTTGTAAGAGGTTTTCCACTCTCAAGTTAGCTTGTTGGAATTTAAATTATCATGTATATTCCACTCTAAAATCAAATAAAGTCATGTTATGTGTACCAAAAATGAAAGCATCAACTAAACCATAATCAGCTATCATATATAAATATATAAATATAATTTAATTCATTTTTAGTGTATATTTTATATTTTAATATATATTATATATTAATGATTAAATTTGATGGATAATTTTAGTGTGAAAATACCATAAATTATCAATTATATGTATAAAATACTTATTAAAATATAAAATACGTATTGAAAATGAGTTGATCGAGTTTAACAAGATATGTGATTAATTAATGGTCATATTGGTTTCTAAAGAATATAACATCCTTCAAGCTCCGAAAAATTTTATTAACAATATTAGTTCCTAAAAGCTATATATCTTATCGGTAGAATAATTAATTTGAATGAATATTGTATTTTTCATGCGGATCAATATAACTAATTAAATATAGAGAGTGCCAGCCTGGCAGGGAATGACACTTTAATTTTATTACAAAAGAATGGGATAGTTGGTTAGTGTTCGTTAAAAAATATGGCAAAAATATTATTGGTCCACTCACCTAATATTTTTCTATATATTTATTTTGAATATTGTCAACAAAAAAAAAATATTTTGAATATCATGTGTTACACACTTACGATAATTGAAGTTTCATGGACAATTATAAGAATAATTTTATGTTATTTGCTAGTAAAATATCAATTACCAATTTTTTTTTATAAATACATATGTCAGTTAATTTATTTTTAATATATTTTTTGTTTCGATATAAATCATCTGTGTAAAAGAGTTTTATATAGACGATTAACTGTGTATTACTATAACAATAAAAAGTAATTAATTTTAAAACTTATTACTTCAAAAGTCATATAAATAATATTTAAATTTGTTTGAATAATTTTATAATCGGTACATCAAAATTGACCATATTCATGTTTTTTAAGTAATTCCATAACGAAGTGTAATTCATTAGTTACACTTTTTTTATTAAGTAATTTATTAATTATATTTTTTATTAAACAAAATAACCATAAAATATTATACAACTACAGAAAAATACACATAAAAAATAAAAATAACAAAAATACTCATGAAAGATTTAAAACTTAACAAAAGTAATCAAATATTATATAATCAATTAAACTTGTTTCGATTCATCACCAGAAACTCCTTTTAATTATTTTTGCCACAATTTTAAATTTTTTGTAGGTATTTTTATTGTTCAAATTTTTTATGGATATTTTTGTTAAGCTCCTAATCTTTCATAATTATTTTTTTTACATAATTCTATTTCTAATGCACCAATCAACTAAAATATACATAAATAACCAACCGTCTTTAAACATTAAACCATATAATAACAAAAATAATTCTGCAATAATTCTTTTGTATGGCCCCAACGTTTTCCTTGTTTTTCCTTCTTTAAGTAGTGATGATTGATGAAAATTAAATATAGAAAATGATTACGAGCTTTGCTTACTCCAACACACCAGCTACTACAACGTTATTGGCACCGAACCCTATCTGGTTTATTGTTTATGGTATTAAGAAAACCGAACATAATTGGGGGGCCGTGATGAGGC
>JASCZI010121122.1:2073-49495 GCA_036250425.1 Stylosanthes scabra | reverse complement strand
AAGTTAGTTATGACTAGAGTAGAGGTTCAATTTTTGTTAAATTTATTGGAATTATTCTTTCCTTTTAATTTTGTTTCCAAAACCAGCTTCAAGTTTTTTTTTTTTTTCTCACGGTATCTTTCAGTCCGTCGGAAAAAGGACTAATCCGTCGCAGATCGGAACTTCATTTAAAGGTTTGTCGTTGGCCATTGATTTGCTGTATGCATAGCGTGAGATTCGAACCCGGACTTTACTACTACTATACTAGTTCTTGTCTCATATGCATGCATACAACTATAAACAAAGAATATGCTATAAATATACCAAAATTCTAATTGTGTAAAACAGTATGATTTTGTCTTTCTTTATAATTAAAGTGCTTTTAGTGAGATAGAAAATCATGATGGTTAGCTATTGTCAAGGGTGATAATTACTAATTTGCTCTAGAAATAAAAAAGCATACAGATATTTTAATCAGACAAGAAGAGGATATGACAGATTGGCACAAGAACTTAATTAAAACAATTATTGGCTATAATCATATCATTGTAGATATATATGTTTATGTTGCATAGGAGCCATAAAATTAAATTAAATTTTCACTTTAATCAATAAAATAAAGTTAAAAAATGGTTTAGCTTTAATCATCAGAATCATGTAGTAATGCAAGAAAAGAATATATACTTTTCTCATGTATTACACAATAGAAGCCTCATTTCTTCTGGTTTGAAGATTCAACCTTATGCATGGCCTTGAATTAGGAGCAACAAATATGGAGCTTGAATTAGGACTCAAAATCACTAGAACAAGAGATGACATTACTTCCATCTCTCAGTATCAGTTAGCCAAGGATCGAACCGGACCGGTTTTCGAGTCTAGAGAAACAAGCACCATGTTCATCCTCACTGCTCATCTTAAAGGTTAGTCCAAATGATTTCTTTATCTTTCTTTTTGGTTCTTTAATTATGTAATGTAGTATGAGATCAGAGAGAATTGAGAAGCATTAAATAAATTAAACACAGGTTATAAGAGGAATAATATAGAGATAAAGATTAGTGAAGATGGTGGTAAGATATCAATTAGTGGAGAGAAGCCAATTCAGGAAATGCTGATGATGGGGTGGGTAATGCTCAAGAAACATGTTGAGATTACAAAGTTCAGTAAGGCCTTCAAGATTCCGGAAGGGGTGGTTTTGGATCGGATCAAAGCGAAGTTTGATGAAGAGGAATCGATATTGAAGATTGTAATGCCGAAATCTGTGAAAGGGATTTGTGGGGCTAGGATTGAAGAGGTCAAGGAAGATGATGACATTTTCAACAGCATTGGGGAGACAAGTGAAAGGGGATTTAGAGAGACTCAAGTTCAAGAAATGGAGGAAAGTGAAAGTGTCATGGAGAAGGAGGATAGTGAAGGTTTTAAGGAGGAGTATGAAAGAAGATTAAGTGTGAGAGAAAGTGAAGAAGGAAATGGAGTAAGTTCAAGAGATAAGGGTGGCGGCGAGGCAGCATCTGAAGCGATGAAGACATCAGAAATAGAGCAAAAGGTCGCAGCGCGTGTCCCACAGGATATAAGGCATGGTAAAGAACCTGAGGTTCAAGAAATGGTGGACAATGGAAGTCTGGGAAGTGGTGTAGAGGAGAAGAAGCGAAAGATGGAGTCTGATAAGATGCTTGATGATGCCAATGGGATTGAGGGTGGAGATGGAGAAAGTGTGAGAGAAGAGAGCAAGAAAGAAGAATGTGAAGCAATTGAGCAAATTGTAGGATCTCATATTCCACAAAGCATGGGAGATTTAAGTCAAGAATTTCCTGAAGAGTCTGTTGTTCAACAAATGAAAGAAGCTGAAATTGTTGAAGATAAAGAAAGTGTTGAAGAAAGAAAAGATGGTGGAGATGAATGTGAAACAGAAAAGGCTGGTACAGAAGGATATGAAGCAATCACAACCATAAGGGAAGAGTTCCCCAAGCAGTTACCAATGGCATCACAAGGAGGGGTTGAAGCATCAAAGAGGGAAGAACCAAAATTGGTGGCCAGAGAATCACTGGTTGAAGATGAAACTTTAATGGAAGTGAAAGAGAATACTGATAAAGGAGGAGTACATGGAAGCGAAAGACAAGAGCTTCTTCTGGAGGGAGGGAAAAGTGAAGATTTCAAAGAAGAGGGTGCGAAAATTGAACAGTCTGTTAAGAAAGTAAATGGAGAGAAAAGTGGAAAGATTCAAGCTGAAGCAAATGAAGATTTCAGGAGGGACTTAACAAGGGACACTGTTGAGAAAGAAATAGATGATCCTAAGATTCCAACTAAGGAAAGCAAACAACTGCTACAAGAATCGACAGGTAAAGGAGAGCTTGAAGCAAGCATGGCTGAAGAAGTAAAAGAAGAGTTGGTCAAGCAGAAGATCGAGGCAAAGGTGGAGGAGACACAAGATACAGAAGATGGGGCAAAACTTGAGCAGCCTATGAAGAAGATGAAAGGAGAGAAACATGAAAAGATACAAGATGAAACAACTATGGAAGGAACAAAAGAGCCTGAGATTCAAACTAAGGAAGATGATCAACAATGTTTGCTGGAAATGAGTAAGGGAATACTTGAACCAAGCGAGGCAACAATTGAAGGTTCCGCTGCAAAAACGCTAGATTCAGAGGGACTAAAAGACACCATGGCAGAAAAAGCAAAGGAAGCAAAAGAAGAGTTCATCAAACAGCAAAGTGGAGAAAAGACGGAGGAACCTAAAGACGTCAGCAACGGCGCAACAATAGAACAATATCTGGAGAAAGAAAAAAGGGATCTGAGGAAAGATATAACAAAGGAATCCAAGATTCAATCAGAGGAAAAAGATCAGCAAAGTCTGCATGATGCGACGAGTGAAGGAAGATTTGGAGCAAGCACAACAGCAAGAGAGTTTCCTCTACAAAAGAATGAAAGAGAAGGAAGAAATGAAAAGGAGATAGAAGAAACAATGAAGGTGAAAGAAGAGATTGATAAAAGAAAGACTAAAGAAAGAAATGTTGAGTCCACAGAAAAGAAAATCAGCCCAACTAGAGATGAAAAGAAACATGAAACTGAGCTGTTATCTCAAGAAACTCAAAGCAAGGAAACTTTTGAATCAAGAAATCAATGTGTGAACCAAGATATCGTAAAGTCAAACAAAGCAAAGGAAGCAGAAAGGGGAGATCAATGTAATTGTAACAAAGAAAGAACTGAAGCTGCTGCAGCTATAGAAGATCAAATGGCTAAACCAAAGTTTTCAACAGCTCAACAATTTGAGGAGGTTGAAGAAGGTAAGTTAAAAGAAAACAGCGAAAAGAAACATGAACCATCTCCAAAATCACCAAAGGAATATCATGCAAATGATTTGCGAAACTCAATTGGAATGAAGGAGCGAGAATCCAAGCTTATGGAAGTCTCGAAGCCAGAAGTTCCTCTAGAAGAACTCCTAAGGAAAAGCAAGCAGGAAACAAGAAAAGATGAATTTCAAAAGGGAGAAAAAGTTGAAGAGAAAATGCAAGAAATTGAGCAATCCAAAAGTAAAGTTGATGGAAAAGATCAAGAATATGTTAGCAGAGAAACTGGAGGAGCCACGATCATAGGGACAGAGATGCCCGAGGCCAAAGAACAATATGTATCAAATGCAGTCTCACCAGCTGGAAGGAAGGAAACCAAAAAGGATTTGGAAGCAAAAGCAACACCTGAAACAGAGAAACACTATGCTCAAATTGTTGATGATATGAAGATTGGGAATAGGAAAGAAACTAAAAAGACCGTTTTTGAAGAAAATGATGAAGTTAAATATGCTGCAGAGTCAAGGAAAAGAACACAAGTGAAAGAGCATCAGAGAAAGTCAGAAGCTGCTGAGAAAGAAGCAGAACCTCCTAAACTGAAACGGCGAATTATTGAATGGAAATCACCAAAGAAGCAACACGGTTATGGCACGGAAGACACCGAGACACCAAAGCTCCCTGCATATAGAGAAGTCCAACAACCAAAACTGCAAAGCCCAACATTAAGTCAGCAATCCACAGATGAAGAAAACAGAAAACCAGAAAATGCTGCTGTTGAATTACCAAAGAAAAACACTGACACAGACTACCGAAAGTTAGTTGAGTCGGTGGATCCCTTGGAAGATGAACGAGTCGAAACTTTTCAGGCACATATCCCAGAAAATCAAGGCTTTGAAGACAATCAGAAACTTTATGCAGCATCTAGGGAGAGTGATAATCAAGAGGGAACAAAGGCTATAGAAGAAGAGTTGCTGAAGAAACAATACTTGTCAGAAGGAAATGTTCATGGAGAAAAGGGAGTGGAAACTGTTTCAAAGAGAGGAGAACCTGAAGAGGACCCCAAACAACTTCACAAGAGAGAGAAGGTAAAAACAATTCAAAGTGTTACAGATGAGAAGCCAATAATGAAGGACATAACCACAGAGTTTGAGAAGGTATATGGATCCAAACAAGTTGAAGAAACAATGAAGGAACTTCCAACAAAAATTGAAATGATTTCAAAGAAAGGAATGGAAATCCAAAGAAAAGATCCTCCTGAATTATTATGGTCAAGCATGGGCCCTGAGGACTCTCATGTTAAAGAAGACACAACAGATGAAGGTCATGAAGAGGGTGACATAATAGAGGTAGAGGAAGATGTAAGTGGAAGGAACAATGACAAAACAAAAAGGACAAAGAAACTGTTTGTTCCTTTGATCATAGCAGGATCAGCCCTTCTTGTGTCTCTGGTGTTTATATTTGTTCATCGCAGAAGAAATAAAAGAAGGTAACAAAATTAAATTTATTTTTCCTTTTATACTATAATCAAATATCTTATGTTACCTTAACTAATACTCAGATCAAATTGAAGTTCACATTGCACACCAATTTTGAACTCAAGCAAATTGTACAAATAAGAGCATGTGGAAGATTGTTTTATCTTCACACAAATCTTGGAAATGCTACAACTAGTAGTAATTGTTCAATAACTCTCTTATTTATGATTAACATTGTGTTCCTAACTTACTATGGATGGTTTTTGTCCACATAACATAACACTAAGCCTTACAAACTACATCTACAAGCATATAAGCCACAAGAAAAACGAATTCTACGAACACAGACTCGTGAACAAAATCTGCTACATCGAGGATGCAGCGAGTTACAGAGAAAATAGATTATATAAAAGCAACATCAGAAAAACCAAAAACATCAGGGGAGGAAAAACAAGCAGTGCAGACCATGAAAGTCCACTTCAAAATGTCCTAAACTCTATACACTTTATAGATACAATAATCCTCCCCCTTAACCACAATGTCATTGTGATCATCAATTCAAATAAATGGCCTATACATTATACAATCTTCCCTATTTTTCAGTTATCTATAAAAGTAAAATCAGGCTATCTTATGAATTTATGTTAAAAACATCAACAAACTAACCGAAATGATGATTTTATTCAGCATAACTTGGCTTACAAGAGAGTCAAGTTCCTACTCGGCCGCGCACGATTACATGGAAAACCTCCCTCACTTGTCGTTCCAACGGGTCTAATCCATCCTTGAGGGCCTCATAAACATGTGAAAGATCTTCCACTCTTTGTCCAACCACCTCTCTTTTCTCCTCAGTCAATGGAAACTGCAAAGTATCAACTAACTCATTTATCCCCCTAACACATTTCTCAATCCCTTGAATCTCCCTCAGCAAGCCACAAGCATTCTTCCTCTCCCTCTTCTTGGAATCCTCCATGATCCTCTCGTGGAGCGATAGCAACGGCGCGGACCAAGGAAACTGCCTCGGAATCAAAATGTGAAGCGACAATCTGCGGTCCTGGCAAGGAATTGCAGCCACAAGAGCCCACATTACAAACAAAAGGACTGAGCTCATTGTATAAACTGGCATGGCGAGGCCACAGGTTGCCACAAGATCATTACTCTTAGGAGGGCACAAGCTGTTCCCAATTGCTTGCAGCTGCTTAGCAGCTGACCAATTCCTCGAAACACTCCACGAGAGGGATCGAAAATGCCCCACGGATCGGTGTTGGTAGTTATTATTATGGTTAAGATTTTGATATTGATCCTTAATGGTAGTGTTTCTACCAAAAGATCTATTCCTAAGAGCCATGTAAGCACCTGATTCCTTATCATCAACCATGCAATTAGCCAAATCAGATAAAGCCTTCTTGGCACGGCGGCATTGGCCTTCACCAATGATGTTCTTCTGATCCAATGCACATAGAACAATCTCCAGCAGCCTCTGCCACTGCTTAATGTGCTCGATTCCGTCGCGGACGGCGTTGCAGAGATCAAGGGCCTTCACACAGCGTTCAAAGAAATCAGAAACAATTCTGTCCATTGGGGGTTTCATCACCTGAGCCCTGTGGTTGAAGAAAATCAACCTCAATTCATCTTGGCACAAGATGAAGAAATCAAGGAGCTTCCTAATCCATGAGAGTGAAAGCAAATCATCATTTCCAACTGCTGCTAGCTCAAGGAACCGCAAGGTGACTTGTCTCTGAAAGGTTTCTAGCTCAATCTCCAAGCTTGAACCTTCCACCACCGAATGAACTTGGTTTCCACGGAGAGACATAACATGATCCATGGTTGCAGACATTCCCCTCTTCAAAACAAAAACCTTGTCTTTTTATGTTCAAGAGTCTGACCCAATTGCCAAAATCTTAAATTGAAGCGAAAATTGGAAAAAGTTTCATCCTTTCAATTTGAAAACAGCACCCATTAGTAATTGAAAAAGAAAAAACAGAAATTTGGTTGAAACCCAGGAAGGAAACGGGGAATGGAATTGGAATGCAGAGAAAAGTGGGAAGCTTTTGATAGAAATGGATGAAATGAGAGAAGGGAGAGAGAGTTATATTGAGGAGCATTGGACCGCGTTTTATGGTGGTTGGAAAAAATAGAAAAAGGGAAAAAAGAAAAAGTGAAGGTCAAAAAGAATACTTAACAAAATTTAAAAAATATAAAAATGTATATAATAATATAGAGTAATAAACTAATAATTAGTTAACAGGATTTGAAGATTTGATCCAAAGTGATTAGTGAAAATTAAGGTTTCGACTTTCGAGAGATACACACGCTCACACGGTTCAGACACGGTGTCAAGAACATAGATTCTTTGCAGATTCTCCCAAATGTTTTAACTTTTAAGGCAAAAATATTAAAAAATTAGACAAAGAAAAAAAGTCATTTCTATGACGGGTAATGATGTATTAAGTATTCATTTAATTTTTTCAGTTAAAATTTTTTGAATAAGTATAATTTAGAGTTTGCATTTTTTTTTTGGGTGAGGTTTACATTTTAATTTAATCTTCTTTGCCAATAAAGAAGTGTTGGGGATTTTTATGTGCTTTATTAAAATTTTTATGTCATTATACATAGTTTTATATTATGAATATTAGAGTAAATTATTATTTTTATCCTAAATGATTAAAGTAAATATTAGAATAATGTTATTTGAATAAGTGGTTTTAGCTAATCAAATTTAACTAAGTAATTTATTTTTATGCTAAATAGAATATTATTTCGATGTCAAATAATATAAAAATCTACATATAAATAAAGTTCTATTTAATATTATTTAACATAAAAATAAATAATTTAATTGGTCAAAATCACTTGTTCATAAAGAATTATCGATTAAAATAATCTCTAAATTTACTTTTTCCTACTTGTTAGTTAAAATTTTAAAAATGACTCAGCAAAAGATGTATATTCCTCTCAATATTATTATTATTTTTTTTAGTGTCTTCTAATAAATTAGAATCTCTAGTTTTGAAGGTCAACATTGAAAAAGCATCATCTAATTTGGAACGTAGCAATGTCATAACTCATAACCATGAACAAGTAGTATATTTGATCTGAGCCGTTGATTTTGAGAGAAAGAAAGAGATAGAGGATAATTGGCCACCTTTTTGGGGGGCAATTATGTCAGAGTGGAGAGGCTCTTTGTTAAGGAGTTGGGGAACTATGCCACGTGGAGGGCAGAGAGGGCTTGATGCTGAGTGGGTCACGTGCTCAAGTGACAGTGACACGTGGGGCCTGAGACGGTATACTATAACTGAGTCTACGTACTCGGATGAGTGAAATCAATTATAAGAGACTTGGCCTATTTATAATTTAATCATCTTGCATCTAGAATCTACATCAATAATATCAAATTAAGCACTAAATAACCAATTTGGATTGGTCGAATACTAATCTCATTAATCCGCTTAAATAATTATTGAAAGTTCAAATCTTATCTTGTATATGTAGTAACTCTTTTGGCAACTATAAATCTCAAATGAAATTTAGATTCGTGATGGATTAATTCTTCATCTGTTGGACTGGAAGATATAATCAAAGATTAATAATACATTAAATAATCATTAAAAATAATTAGTTATTGTTAATTTTATTATTATTATTATTGAAATTGATAGGTGTGATGTGATTCTCAAGTCTTATCAATTGGATAATTAATGTATTGGTGGTGTATAGAATAATTTAGTAGTCATTATCAAATACTTGTTTCATATTATTGTGAAGCTTCCATTTTTCTAATTTCATGCTTATAATTAAAAATTTCGTTAGAGAACACATTAATTAGGATATGGTAGCCTTTGTGACAATTTAAAGTTGGCAAATAGATATCAGATAAACCACCGCCAAATAAAACATTATCCCTTAATTTTAGCAATATACATAATTAATACCTATTTTCCCCTTTGACAAGCCATGTTGATATTCTTAAGTATAGGATAATCCTCCTTTAAATCATTTATGGAGTGAGTATCCTACTATGTATTAAGTATTAACTATATTATGTAATTAAAGAACACTTCATGAGATCAGTAATTTGGTGGTGTGTCTAATCAATCTATATACTAATATAAATACAAATATCTTATCCATAGAATATTTGAAGTTCATTAAGCATATGAATGTGACCTATAACATGAACTCGAATCTAATGATTAGTTTTTGTAAGAAATTTCATTACTAAAAACTTATTTAATGGTGTAAGAATTGAGTTTGACTTCATTGATATAAGAGAGTATCCCTAAAACATTGAAATGGTTATTCTTAGATTAATTATGATAATAGATGGTTAGCCGACATGAATTGGTTTAGAAATTAGTCCTTGACCTACCAGATTACGGAATTGAAAAAAAAAAAAAAAGTTAATTATGATAATAATTTGAATGCTTCTTTATAAGCATTTATTTTGCATTTTCTAAGGGTCCTACTTAGGAATTATCAATTATCCCACAAAAAAGTATAAAAATGACAAGCATCCTTATAGATTAGTGAGAAAATCAATCTTGTGAGATATCATGGCATCACACTCAAATATTTAATGCCACATTTTGTGTCACAAAATTAAAGTGACGTGGGGGAGAGTATCATAGGTAGGTTAGTTCTTTGATCAAATCAAACTTGGGATTTCAAGGAAGTAGTTGGTTAGTTGCTTTAGCAATAGAGGGTCTCAATGATAGGGGGTCCCCACCCCTCTTGATCATGTCCCTCTATGCATCACAACCAATGCCTAGTAGTCATCCCTACATAGTTTCCCAACAAAGCTGCATGATTTGAGTTCATAAATCATAATGGCTATGGTAGAAAGCTCCTTCACCCTTTGAAAAAGTCTAAACCTGAGGTTGAAGCACATTACATTGAGGTGATGGTGTAACAGCTATTCAATTATGAGGTGATAGAATTGATTTTGGGACCTCTAATTCTAGAAGTGAAACCAAACATGCTATAAGATTCTTTTATCCAAAACAAGGTAAAGTAACAACTAACAACACTACTATATGATTATGATAAAGGTGAAGACATGATGCTGAAAGCTTTTAACATATGCTCTTTGAATCATTCTATGATTATGTTGAATGAATGGCATATCAGTATCACAATAATGACTTTATATGTAAACCCCAGAATCAACCTTCATATATTTAATAGTTTCAATAATTGGAATTTTCGAATAATGGAAAAACTTTATGATCAAAGTGACAAAATTGGAACAGTGTACAGAAATAATACAATTATAGTGATCTGTAAGACTAACTACTGAAACTACCAAGAAATCTACAGAGACACCATTTCATCAATTCCACTTGCTACATCAGCTATGAATATGCTACCCGAATCACACCATCCACCCAAAACATCTTCTTTGGAGCTCTGCAAAGTAAAACACATTAGCTTGATAGAATCAAAGTGCAACCATGAAATTTGCAACTTTTACAAACATGAGAAAAATGTGATAAGGATTTATCCTTTACAAAAGTAAGAACAAAAAAACCGTCGCGAAAAATTGGTAAGAAATTCAAGCGAATGTGTATTCGCTTGAATCGCTTGTGAGCTTTCAGTTACAGTACCTTACTGAAGCCAAGCCAGTTTGAGTCGCCTCTAAATGAAAACAACTTGTTGGTTTCTTTCCATGTTCCACACAAGACCTGCATTGGTTAGCGGTTACACGAAATTGTTTAGCCATATGAGCATCTACATGAATATTCTGTGAAACATCTTACTTCAAAAATTGTCTGCAAAAGAGTTACCTCATAATCAACTCCTTGAATATAAATGTAATCAGGATCGATTGTTGAGAAAGCAAGACCTGTTATCTGCAGTAATAATGACAGTATAATTGGTTATAATCAACGTTATGAATATGTCATACAATAATTGTGAATGGAGCTTCTAGAAACTTTAAGTAGAATAAAGAGAATTACAGGGTAAATACTAAATAGAGCTTTTCAATTATACAAGAATCTGAACATATATTAATAATGTAATAAATACTTGAACAATAATTAGAGTGACTACATAATTTTGTTCACAACTGTTTGCACAGCAAATGTCTAAGGTATTACAATTTCTTTATGAAAGATTCATCAAATGCGAGATCGAAGTAGTTGAGAAAGATGAAGTAGAGAAATATATTAAAACTGACCTCGAATTTAGAACAGTGCACCCATCTAGACATTGCCGCCCATCTATATATACAGGTGTAATTTACAGGCTAAGATTAATCCGGACGAGGTAAATTTCAAGCGAAAAGAAAAAAAACTGTGTTCTATAATGGCAATGCCGAACACATTTTTAGAAGCCAAGAAGGTAACTAACCTGCGAGGATCATAAACCGTCACAGTACGATCTGCTCCACCGACTGCAACATTACCAGTGGAAGAACTGCAGACAGAATATAAGATGTCACCGGGGGTACCACAAATCCGTTGTAAACAACCACCATTTTCTTTCATTCTCAAGTCCCATAAAGTCAGCTGCAATTATATTAAACGACGAAGCTCAAAAGTATATACCAATGAATGGAATAAGGAAGAAATCATTATGACAATAAAGCATTAAAGAAACTATGAACTGAAAAAATTCACCTGGCATCCTTCAGTAACAGCTATTACCGGATTCTGGTTTCCATTACCTACATTTTGCATGAAGTTTATTGAGGTAGGGTGCCAAAGCCTGAAACATGGGAAAATAACTAAGGAATTCTAGTAACTAAATGTGGATATATACAAAACTTAGCAGATTAAATCAGTTACTCCTTTGCTTCCAGAGACAAATACCAGGACACTTAATATCACTGATGTCCAAGGAAACTAAAAGGAAAAATTAAGAAACTAAGCCAAGTAATTAGAGTAAGCTAGATACATAAATTTGATTGCATTGACTAATAAGAAAAATAACAACACTCTGCACAGGAACTGAACTGAAATATGAAACAAAACCAGAGAAGAAATCAACAATTGAGTTTAAAGGGAACAACATACAATTCTTATCATTGAAAATACTGCCAATTGTCAAAGTCATATCATACTCAAGTCTATAGGGTATTGCATGGATGGGATGGAAAAAAATCAGAGAAGCAATGAAGGGCAGATACTTATTTCTGTTTCCATAATATTTAACATAAAACAAGCATAAGCGTTGAAGTACTGTACAGAATCCTTACGGTCGTAATGTACGAACATGCATGTCCTGGTCATAAATATCAATCGTTTTGCAAAAGCTACGTGCAACAGCTGCCTGGATAACAGCATATATAGATAGACAAAGTCACAGATCCTAACAGCAGTGATAATCAACAAGAGATTTAAGACCATAGCAAAGCAAAATAATAGTCTTGGTCTCTACACATTTGACTACGTGTAAAAGGTTCTCCCATGAAAAGTCATTCTACTAATGGAACCACCATTAAATTGGTAAAGAAAGAGCTCACCATAGACCATTGACTTGGGCTAAAGCAAAGTCCTGACCAACTTCCTTCCCCAATACCACTATCAGGAGGCAATACTGAATAAGTAAGCCTGTCAATATCTGCATATAGGAAACTCTTACTCAAGTCAGTGATAAACTCCGGTAAGTAGCATTATTTCTCTCGAATCCAGTAAGACAGCACATACAATAACCGAGTTTTGTGTTCCTTAGAATATTAGCATTGTAAAGCGAATCAATTATGTATATCTAACTAGTTGCCTCTACTAAAAATTAGTTTTTACTGCAAGGAAAGTGAGAATGAATAAGGTACCTCTACCGGACGAATCAAGCTTGGACACAATAAGATGACCATAAGAATCCACACTTCCTAATACTAAGTAGCCATTGCCTGTAAAATGCATCAAGCTCAATCATGCATGCTGAACAGAGTGCTAGATTTAAAACAAGAATCATGCTGTTTAACCACATACTCTCTGTGTCAGCAAGAACAATACTCTGAATTTCCGAACGATGAGGACACCGATTGACTCTCGACGAGGCAATAATCTACAAGACATGCAAACTCACTACATCAATAATTTCACAACTTGCTCTAAAAAAATTTCACAATATTTCACAAGATTACTACCTCAGTTTGTTGAGGAATCAAGAGGCTTTCTTTTCCTTTGTTGACTGAAGATTCTTCTAGAGCAATCTACATACCAGGCATGATTTTTTGAGTTAAGTAAAACAGAATCAGGAATCAGTGAATTACCTCACTAAGCATTTTGGAATCAAAAGTGAAGAGTAGGAACCTGGAGATTATAGACATGAGGACCAGAGGCTATGTAGAGAAAGCAAGAACGGGATTTGTCATGGCTAACCTGAGAGGAAACAGAAAACAGCAAAGAAAGTAAGAAAGTTAGAAACTTTGAGAGAGAAAATGAATTGAAAATAAGGTTAGTGATAGAGAGAGAGAGAGAGAGAGAGAGAGAGAGAGAGAGAGAGGGAAAGAACATGGAGAGCGAGGCGAGTGGATTGAAGGCTTCCGGGAGATGGATGGTGGATGAGGGTGGTCGGAACCACCGCTTTCTTCAGACACTTTGCCTCCAACATCTCTGCTTCACACTTCAGTGAAGCTGAACCTCTTTTAGCCCTTTTTATTATTATATTGATTTTCTCTCTGCTTTGAAATTTAGAAAGATTTTTGGTTTCCAAAAATTTTTAAATGGTCACTAATTTCAATGTAAAGTAATATTATTGTTATATTATATATAAAAAAAATTGTTATTTAAGCTGTTATTCAATCTATTCAACTTGGATTGGTTTAGTCATTATTTCACTAGTCCGCTTAAATAAGTGTTGAGTTTATATCACGTCTTGTGTATAAAGCAACCTGTTGACCGAAATAAATCCTTAAACAAAATTCAGATTCGCGGTAAATTAGTCTTGGCCGGAGGAGTTTAATTCATGTATCTTTCTCTAATCTTTTCTTTTTTTTTTTTTTTCCTGGTAATGAGTCTGTTACTATAGAAGATTGTACTAAATATTGTAAACTCTTTTATAATTAATCAATGAGAAAATTCAGATAAATCACTTTCATTTTTTAGTGTTATAAGGCTGAAGTTGGATGCTGCAGTGCTTGTAAAGTTGAGGTATGCAACATGCAAGAATGTGTGTGATAACAATTAACAAAAACTTTGCTGAAAATGGAGTCAAAGATAAAGAAGAGGCAGCACTAGTTATCATAACAATACTTTACTGGAATAATTAAACTAAATATAAGTTAACTTTGTACATCTCATAAGAGTGCTCGCAAATAATCTAAACATAATACTTTCTAAAGTACAAATTGAAAATCTAAGAATACAAAGTTAGGGAAATATCCAAACAGGAGGACTGGAAAAGTTAACATCTGATAACACTGTTTGGCAACTCTCATCTTCCAAGTTGAAGATGCCAATGTTATGATAGCATTTATGGTTTTCTAATGTCTCGTTATCTGTAAAATATATCTGGTTTCCTTTGCAATTTGAAAGATCAGCTGCTAATATCTGAACAGAAGCATTGAATCCAATTGCCAGCACATAATCTCCCAAACTACTAATTCTTGACCATGCCTTTGCATTTTTCTTCAATTCATAAACATCAAATTTGACAGTCTCATGATAACCCTTCTTTCCATTCTCCTTCAAATTCTTAAAATGTCTCACCACCATTAATAAACTTCCATCAGCACACCCAACCAGATACTTAAGATTGGGGCATTCTTCTTGACTGAGAATATCAGATGGAGGTGTGACTTCATGAACTCTTCCCGCAGGTTGTTCTGCATTCATCTTTACATGGAACTTGTATAGCTGTCCTTCGTCGTCTAATGCATATATCTTCTCTTCAAAAAATATGACATCTTGAAAATATGTATCTGGATGACTTGTTGATAATTTGACCCATTCCCTAATTTTCGGCTTGTAGAAGGCCAATCTAGAAGCTCCATATATAGCCACAGCAAGAAAATCATTGTTATTGTTGTTCATAGGAGCTGAATTTATAACAACCTTCCAAACCAAAATTTGATTGGCAAGAATGACAGGCTCCATGATTTTGTAGGGTCCAAGGAAATAAGTACATTCATCATCATCATGAATCACATCCGGTAGATTCAAAATTGGAGGAAGATCCAAACAAGCCTTCGTCAACGGATTTAACATTGTTATGGTGCCTTCATATATGGATACAATAATCAACCATCCATAACAAGATCCACGGATAAGTTTGTATTGCAGGTCTGGCAGTGTAAGATGGTAAATCCCCTTGTCTTGAAGACTACGAGTGTCAAAAGTTGCTTCAAAGATGGTAAGTAATTGCATGATATGGTAGATGTCCTCTTCTTTAACAGAAGCACCACCAGAAACAGGTAACAGCAGCCATGGAGATTTGTTGGTAATGGGGATCTTTGGAAGCTTGAAGTTCCATTGCTTGCAAACCAATAGAAGTTGAAGGTAGTCATCATAAGAATAGAGCCGCTTTGCAATTTCCTTTAACATATCTTGATGAAGATGAATGTTTGGCCATTGATCAACTACCTCAGCCATGATATGCGTATGTCAGACTCAAGCTATGTCAATTGATAGAAGAAAGAGGAAGTTTTAGTCAATTTATGGAAAATTAAGGTAGGTTTCTGCTGCATGATTTAAAGATAAGATTGAAAGATACTAATACTTGAAGATTGATGATATAAAAATCCAAAGTGGAATTCGATATTAAAAGATAGGTGAATTCTTTATCATGATTTGAGTTTAAATTTGAATTTAAAAATTAATTATTTTTGCTAATGTGCCAATGTATAGATTGATTATTTGATTGTCTGTATAAATAATTTTGTTTTTACATTTTTTCAATATATTATCATTAATAATAATAAGTAAATAATATCAAGATTTTAAAATTCTGTTACCCATAATTTATTTATTTTTGCTCTGTTAAATGCAGGTTAAAAGTGGTTAAGAACCCTAACTTTAAGTTAAACATGTATTTATGTATTTATATAAATTTTGAAGTAGTAATTTGAAAATTAATTACTCATGCTTAAGTGGGAATGTAAAACTTGGTAATGTAAAACCGTGTAAATCTCTTTTAAAGTGTGAAAATTAAATTCTAATAATAATTTTTTTTAATAATAACAATAAACAGATACAATATCTGAATCCTCGGATACTAAAGTTGTCCAGTATAAAATTTGAAACTGGTTATCTATCTTAAAACAGTGCCAAGCCAACAACTACAAAGAGCAATGCAGGGAACCAAAACAGCTCCACTTGTCAACACAGCTGAGATTTCTGGGTACAACCAAATTGATCATGAAATTAGCAGATATCTCCTTCAAAGATTTTCCAATATGCAAATTGCATGGTAGCCAATATCACCGCTATCTCCTGTCAAATTATCAAAACCCTACAATTCCAGATTAAATGAAAGCTAACAACATTTAAAGATACCAAGCATAGATCCTAATTATAATTTTCTAAATGAGAAAAATACATGCATTGCATAGCCCTCAGATCTCATAGCTATATGTAAATCATGTGTAGCTTTTTAAACGGGCTTCATTAACAGCCTTCTTGCACCATTGACCTAATTAATTAATTATTATTATTATTATTATTGGTAAGTTATCCATCCACACACACACCCACCCACCCACCCACACACACACACAGAGATGGATCAAGCGAGAGAGAAAGAGAGAGAGAGAGTCAATGGTGCATGTCAAGCTAGAAAACAAAGCCACGAAGCTACTCAATAGACTAATTTCTCCATCATTGGGCACCATAATTAACATACACAAACACAAACAACACAAAATCTAACTGCAACAATAATAATAATAATGTTAATAAAACCCTCAGATCTCATAGCTTAATAGAGAATCATATGCAGCTTTGGAACACCCGAATTCCAATCATAACCGTCTCTGCAGCACTCATAGTAGCTAGCATACACATACATACATGCATGATGACCGGTCCGGTTTTCAGAGCCAAGAAAGACAGAGTGATGGATAAACCAAAGAAAAAAAAAAAAGAAAAGAAAATATATATATTCAATAGAGAGAGAGAGAGAGAGAGAGAGAGAGAGAGAGCAGATCAGATTATGATGAAACACGAGTAGCCGCTCAACAATCTATGTTGTGCATCATTGGGCAATTTATGAACTATTACTTAGGGTTCTAACTACAACATTTTCATCACTCAAACAAAGAATAAAAATTTAGGTACGGATTTCATTTTTCTTTTGAAGATTTCAACAATATGAAAACTAAACACCAAATTAGCAAAAACACAACATACAGAAATTTCACAGATAAGAAAACAACTGAACAGATAAAAAATTTGGGGGAAAGGTGAAGAATTTGACTTAGCAGCCGAGACTGATTAGGGTTTGATGAAGTTACAGCTTTTGCATGTGTGCTATATATATAGTGGGGGACAAAGGAAGTTACCAATCGGTCCCTCTCCACAGTTTCCACTCTCTCCACTATCACTCCTATGGGCTTTTCTCTTGTGGGCCTACTATCCACAGCATCCGCTACTTAGAAAAGAAAAAAAAAAACCGTTATTTTCAGGTATCAATTTAGAAAAATTCATTGCCAAATCAATACTTACTGTCACCAAAAAAAAAAAAAAAAATACTTACTGAAAACATCTATAACAATATAAGATTGTCTTCACTCTTCATCATCCAGAATTTGTTCAACATATGAAGCCAAATGAGAATGGTGACCATAACATATAGCAGCCAATAATCCTCCATATGCTAAGCAGTGTACACCCAGCTGAAATATCTGTATCCTAGTATTATCATTGCAAGTTTGTTCTTCACATGGTTCAGATTTTTTCATAGCCAGAGCTCCGGGATCAACCGTTGTTCTGGAACTTCTGGTGGAGACTAACCATCCCGAATCGATAGGATTATTGATTGATCTCAAAAAATGGCAACCAATGATAAGGAAGCTCCAAACCTTCTGTGTTGCATCATTTGAGATGCAATCAAGGAACTCATTTGATACATTCTCGAAATCATCATTCTTAATTTTACCATTACACATACAGGCTCTAAATTTATCCATTAATGAACACTTGGAACATTTGACCTTGGCAACGGAAGAAGCAACCAGACTTGATTTGACAAACTTGATCCATTCTGAACTTCTGGCAAGATATAACAAAGACTCGCCGGCACCGGTCCAAAAATTTGCAAGAGATGCAATCAGTGAGGATTCTGAATTGAAGAGATGATGTGTTGCAGTTGCTAGTAACAAGGAATATGCAGCACTGGTTCTGCTCATGTCAAATGCTTCTAACTGATTCTGATCTATTTCAGAATTTGTAGACAAGATATCACTAGCACGAAATTTATATGCTGAAGCCAGTGTTGTGTATGCATTTAGGGAGAGGTAATGCAGGGGATGCAGCATGAACTTGTAATGTGATGTTTCTTCAATGTTGTCCAACTCGTCTAGCAGACCCTGCATAGGAATCTTCTCAAGCTTCTCACAGCAAGACTCAGGATCACCAGCTACCAGATACTCAGATATAGCATCGTCAACTGAATCAGTCAGTCTTCTTTCAGCTGTGTCTTTAATAAGATTGTAGTTGGAGCTTGAACAGGCAAAATCACCACCGGAAACAGAAATTTCCTGAAATGTTTTAAGAAAATTGCAGATTGTGATGAGAACATTCTAGGCAAAGAAACTCCTAATCTTGGTGGTAGTAGCACAAAACCAATAGAGAATGAAGTCCAAAGACAACTTACTTGCAGTACATGATCAACATATGTAAACGGCACAACACTACATCGCTCGCAACAGCAGATAAACCTGTACTTCGACCATAGATCCGATTGCCGCATTGCCTACAAATGCAACATACAAAATCAAAAGCTATGAACTGATCAACACAATTTAGACACACTTCATAATGCCAAAACCATCATCAACCATACTGTAATAAGTTACATGAATTACATTCTTCAACTTCATATCAGAGCTTAGAACTCAACAATCCAATAAAAATGAAGAAGCATACCTTAGACTGCAAGAGATCAGTATAAGCTATGGTAACCTCTTGTCCCTTTTTGATTCTCTTGATACTCCTCACAATCAACCTTGGTCCATAGCCTTGCTCCTCTTCTTCTAATGCACAAAAGTAACAACCAATTCACTCTCATAGTAATCATCAAACAGTGCTAACCAAGAACCTTTTTGATTATTTTATGAAGACCTTTTTGAAATTGATTAGTGATAGAACAAACCCCACTATCTATCTGCAAAAAAACAGCACAGTTCCCATCTCAACAAAGAACAGAAGCAAAAACACAGAATTGAAGAAGCTAATTAGATGAAGTACTTGTGAATCAGGAGAACTGCGAATGAAGGATGGAGATATTCTAAGCTTGGATTCCTGAGAAGGAGGAGGAGGATTGAGAATGAAGCGGTAGCAGGCATTGGGGGAGCAGCTGTGGTTGATCCAAGAAAACGCCGGACCATAAACCGCGATTCCGAGTGCGCGCCCTTCCTTATCCTGCACCTCCACGGCGTTCGTTAGCACCGCGCACAGCGCACACTCCGCTTCGTCCAAAACGGCGTCGTTCGGCGCCAGCTCCCCTCGCAGATCCGTAATTGCAGTAGCCAAGGCTCTGGTTCCGGTCCTGATCGTCTCGGAAACCTCGTCGGAGAGGTGGTGGCGCGTCAGCTTGTGGCGGTTGGAGAGGAGGCCGGCGATACGAGAGGAAGTGGCGGAGGGGCGGTGGCGGGAGAGGAGGAGGAGGGCGGCGCGGAGGTCGGAGGAGTGAGAGAGTGCGGGGTGGTGGAGGCGGAGGAGGAAAGTATGGGCGGCGGAGCAGGGTGGAGAGCAGTAGAGCAAGGGTGTGATGTGAATGGGAGAAGAAGGGAGGAGAGAGAAACAAGAAGAGCAATGTGTTTGGAGATTGTTGTTGTGGAGAGCAAATGTGAGAGGGAGAAGGGATGGAGTTATGTCTGTGGCTATCTCTGTATCTTCCATAACTCTCATCTCCATTTCCAATTTCTTTACTCTGTTTTGGCAACTGTTTCTGCACTCAATATTCATATCTTTTATCAGAGGCAAATGTGCCACATTCCTAAGCAAGCAAGCTCGCTGAATCGAACCCGGAAGTAATGGTTAAAGAACACGTGCCCTCGTCTACCTATGCCAACTTGTATTGATTATTTTGTTTTTGGTTTAGGGCATACATAATGAATATTCGGGGATATGCTTCTTTGCCAAACTCATCATGTGAAACTCTTGATTAACATTATCCTTAGAGTTACCATGGTTGAGCCTTTATTTTCAGTTTTGCGGGCCTAAACCTGCATTATTCAGATTCTTATTCATCCCATTAAACTCCAAGAGAAAATACTAGTTTTTAAGACAGTGATGTTGATCATTGGCAGTGACATATATATCTAATCTAATCTAATATAATTAACCAAGCCCGTGAATCAGATTAAATATTATTTCAAGGTCTTAGTTAACTCAACTAATCATAATAAAATAATAACATGATCATTTATTCTTAATTAGAATCTTAAAGCTATATATCTGCCACTGCTGCTGGTTTCATCACGATTCAGGAGTCAAGACTATAAAGTGTAGTTGTTGAGCAAAGAAAAAAATGTGCAGCTTATCATACAACAATTATCCTATTCTATTCATATCTATGTTTCTTCTTCTACTACTGTTATTCTGTTTAGATACCTTAAAGGTAGCAGGATATGGAGATCCTACTCTTGGATTTACCCCTATTCCTTTGACACATGCAAATTTGAAATTGCAAAAACCATATGACATACCATTAAACCAAAGGTATAGCTTTAAAGATGGCGTCCATCGATTATGGGTCTATGCCGACGACAAGCCTCATGAACCTACCAGCCGCACTCAGCCCCGCACAGAAATTCGCATATTAGTATGTTCAGTTGTGCAGTTCTTTTCAGTACATTAAAATTAAACTCTTTCTGTATTTAATAAAAAAAACCTCTACTCAATGTTTCAGGGGCTTGACTACAACTCAGGGGTGTGGCAATTTGAAGGGTATGGTTTTGTACCAAATGGAACATCTGGTGCTACAATAGCACAGATCCATGGTGCTGCACATGGTGCTACAACACTTATATTAAGAATATACAATGGAGACATCAGATACTACAGCAGAGATTTGGTGGCTGAGAATCTCTATGACAGGTGGTTCAGACTGAATATCATCCATGATGTTGATGGTGGAATTGTTAAAGTGTTCATTGATGGAGAGAAAAAGTTTCATACAAATGATAAAGGTCCTGGAGACTTGTACTTCAAATGTGGGGTTTATGCAGCACCTGCTAATATCAGCTACTACATGGAATCTAGATGGAGAGACATCAAAATCTATAGATTATAATTTAGTTCTTTCAAAAAAAATCCTTATTATTATTAGTATTATCTGTCTTGTTGATGACTTTTTTTTTTTCTGAAATTAAGTTGGTTTATTTACTCTGAAACAAAAGTTTAATTTAATAAACTCGTTTACCTTATTCTAATTCATTGGTTCTCAAACAATTTTGTATATTTTCTACCTAATGGCCTTCGAGCAATATAACAACACTCTTGGATAGAGTAGAGACTATAGAAAAATAACAACATTTCTACCAAAAAGAAAAGGAACTTATGCAGCAAGAATATGTATATATATAACACTAATGAAACCCAGTTCTTCTTATAAGAGTACTCAACTGCTATGCTAGAAATAGAAAGGGCCTTCCTCTTTATAAGAATATGTATATCTATATATATATATATATATATAAGAAGGTGACCAAATTATAAGAACATGTATCATTAGAGATATTAGTGAGTAGGAAAGTAATTCGGGATTAGTAGTTAGTAGGTTAGTATTTATGATGATATTTATGATGGTAGTTGATTATTGTTCTTTAAATAGTTTCCTCTTTGTATCATGTTCATAACATCAATTTATATACAATTTTCTCTCTAATCATTTTTCTTATGTTCTAATTTGGTATTCAGAACTTCGTTCTTTTCTTATGTTTTTCATGTGAATTTTATAATAGTTTTTTTCTTGAACTCTTTAAATTTCTATGTTTCTTGGTACACCTCATTTTTTTTCCTCTTTTTTCCCATTTTTGATCTCCTTTTTGGCTTTCTCATGTATCACATATCATACCATTGTAATCTTCTCTCCGTCATGATTCCAACGCACTAAACCACGTCTCAAACAAAGTCTCCACGCGCCGCCACTCATGGCCCAGAACCACTGCCTTCACCACTTTCTCTTTCATGTCCACAGTTACTTTTTCTTATATATACACACACATATAAGAAAGATAGTGACCAAATTATACATGGTCCAATAAATTCTTATTGCAGCCTGCATTAAATTGAAAAATTATTCACGCACCCAAAACGTAAGACAAATTGATTGCATTAATTGAAATATTTACTTTATAGCTTTTTTTTTTTGATAAAAATTTGCTTTATAACTTATTAGTTGATTAGCATTTCTCAATCAATAATGATTAGCATTTCTCAATCAATAAAATAACACTTAGTTTTTGGCCCATATAATGTGTACAAAACGAATAATGAATATTCCAGGATATGCTTCTTCACCAAAGGGATCCGAACTTGAAGCATTGGCAGGCCAAAATCTCCATTCACTCTATGACACACGAATCAAGTTATTTCACTCCATTTTGGGTGCCTATATATAAGTCTAAAGGCCTCACTAGTCTAAAGTATTGTAGAAGTTGACCAAAGAAAAAAATGATGAGTATGTCACACAATAATTATGCTATTCTATCCATGTTTCTGCTTCTATTATTATTATTTTCTTCAGAGAACTTTGAAGTTGTAGTGTGTGAAGATCCTACTCTTGGATTCACCCCAGTCCCATTAACACAAGTAAATTTCAAGGTGGAAAAACCATATGACATTCCACTCAACCAAAGATACAGCTTTGTTGATGGGAGTTCATAGAATGTGGGTTTATGCTGATGACAAGCCTCATGAACCTACCAGCTTCACTCAACCTCGTACCGAAATTCGTATCATGGTACATTTATACAAGAACTTACCTACAATTTTGTTAATTCCAAAGAAATAAATCATTAATCACCCTTTGGATTTTCTTATGCAGTGGCTTGACTACACCTCTGGAGTGTGGCAATTTGAAGGGTATGGTTTTGTGCCAAATGGAACATCTGCTGCTACAATAGCACAGATCCATGGTGCTGAACATCATTCATCCACAGTCATACTGAGAATGTACAATGGAGATCTGAGGTATTATGGTGGGAATTTAGTGGCTCAGAATCTTTATGATAAGTGGTTCAGACTCAATATTATTCATGATGTGGATGGTGGAACTGTGACAGTGTTCATCGATGGAGAGCAAAAGTTTCATACAAAGGATCGAGGCCCTGGAGTTTTTAACTTCAAATGTGGGGTTTATGCAGCACTTTCCAATATAAGCTATTACATGGAATCAAGATGGAGAGACATCAAAATATACACAATTTTGTAATCGTTAGTGTTCAAAGATGTGTTTTAATTCTTACGAAATTCAAATTATGAACACTTTGATATGTACCACATCGGAGGAGAGAGTGAAGAAGGACGCGAACCTCTGGTTATAAAACAAGAATTTGTTGACTGAACAAAGCATACCTTTCTCGGCCTTTTGGCTAAGATCAAGTGTAGTATCTGTTCTTATCAGTTTAATATCTGATATGTGGGCCATCGGTCCACACGATATTAAATTTATTTTTTGAGGGGGATGGGCCACTACAGTAGCTTGCTACTGGACCTGTCGAGCGTCGCCTAAGCCTTACACTACAGCGTGGGCCTGGCGCACCCCACCAATTAAGTTTTGAAAGTATTCGTTCAAAGTCCAAGAAAAAAAAGTATTCGTCCTATCTATGAAACAATCATAAGAGACCAAAAAAACCTTACGAAAGAAAATTGAAAAATCTGAAAATTACCCATAATAACAAAACTATCCATATAATAAAATACCCAAAACTAATTTTTTGATAAATACATTTTGTTCCAAAAAAATAAACTATTATGGTCAGATGACCCAGATCGGACTACTCTTCCCCGATCATCTGTGTTAGGTCCTCCTCTAAAAGCGCGAAAATTTACAACAACCCCTCCTCACTTCACTCCCCACTTTTCTACTCATCCCCTTCTTCTGTCTCGGGTAAGTTTTCTTTCTTTCCTCTTTAATTTTTTATATTTATTTATTTTGTGTTAGAGTTAGATATATGCTTTATTTTTAGGCTTAGATTTTTTTTTTTTTTGTCTATTTTTAGGTTTAGTTTAATAATATGTTATATAATACTAGGGCAAGTTACTAATATACCACATTATGTGAGAAATGTGTGGGAGCAGCTTATTTTCTGCCACATTATGTGAGAAATGTGTGGGAGCAGCTTATTTTTTGCCTGCCTATTTCAACAACATCATTCATGAGTTAAATTTACTTATAAAATAATTTGTATTATTTTTTACTTAATCAATACGTATAAGATCATTCATGTGTTAAATTTACTTATAAAATAATTTGTATTATTTTTTACTTAATCAATACGTATAAGATAATCCATGAAATGAAAAATTATATATTTTTTATTATACCTATTATTATTTTTATTCTTGTATTATATAAGAATCAAATACCAATAAATACATGCATTATATATTATATGTCCATACAATATTAAGTCTCAAATAAGATAATCTATGACATGAAAAATCATATATTTTTTATGTTATACCTACTATTATTTTTATCATTATATTATACATAAATTAACTATCAATAAATGGTTACATATCATATGTCCATGCAATATTTAAGTATCAATTTTGTATATGAAATATTACAACTATAACAACTTATTAGTTTCATAAAAATACATCAATATTTTTAAGAAATTATAAATTTATAACTGTGATAAATTTTAATGAATTGTTAATTGATAAACATTTGTCAATTTTTTTATCGAAACATAAATGTCAATAATTAAATATTATTTATTTGCATTTAAATAAAATATTAAAAATTAAGAAAAATGGAAATTCAAACATTGATATATTTTTGTTTTTATGAAAAAGCTAATAAGTTGTTATAATGGTATAATATTCAGTTTAAAAGTTCAAGACTTAAATATTGCATGGACATATAATATGTAATATAGTTATTATTACTTAATTCCTATATAATATAAGAATAAAATTAATAGTAGGTATAATAAAAAGATATATGATTTTTTATGGATCATCCTATCCCTATTGATTAGGTAAAAAAATAATACAAATTATTTATAAAAAATAAGTAAATTTAACATATCAATGTACAGAAGAAAATAATGTTGTTGGAACAGGCAAATAAACAAAATCCGTGGTAGGGTATAATGGTTAATGAAATAAGTTGCTCCCTCCCACAGATCATGAGTAGCGCATTTCACACAGAATCAGTGGCAGGCTACCACGAATTCTTTGTTTTTTTCTAAACCATGGTGCCGTGCAACGGATTTTATAAATATAAAATAGTGCAAATGAATTATTATTTGGCAAATGGTGTAATTTGATAATTTTTTACTCCCTTTTATATATATAAGCAACTTACCCATAATACTAGGTATAGAATAATAGTTATTTATTTAATTTTGGATTTAAATTAATAAAAATATTTTTTTATTTAATGTTAGGTTTATTTTTAGGATATTAATATTTTAAATAATATTTAGAATAATATAAATAGAAATGTTTATTTAACTGTAGGAGTAAATTGTATTAATAGAAATTTGTATTTGGTATTAGGGTTTAGATTAGTATTAATGGAAATATCTATATAATGATATGATGTAGGTTTCTTTTTTAAATTAAAACATGTTAGTAAATATTTAAAATAATTTGGACATGGATGTAAGCACGAACGGTTAGACATAGATTTTAAGTATAAATATAGACATATTTCGAAAAATTATAGAAACTTCTTCACACATGATTTAAACACTATTCAATACCTTTTTGTTTTTGAAGTTAGATATACTCGGTAAATATGGAGCTCTCAAATGAACAGCTCAGATTAAGAGAATACCATGTATAGACATGACATGATAGATCACATTGCTGGAAGGCTTGAACAATGGGTAATTTTTTTTGTATTTTTTTTATGTTTGGGTTAATTTTTAAAATCAGTTGAACTTTATTTATAATTCTAACCCATTTTTTTTGTAGCCTGAGAGAGTTATGCGAACACGACAACTAGTGAGGGATGGGCCAAACGAACTTGCCAGACCATTCCTAAGACGAGCAAGATTCGAACACGTGGCTTTTATGAATTTGTTTAATCATGATTATGCATTGGCCTCTGCTTTGGTTGAGAGATGGCGGCCAAAGTCACACACATTTCATCTGGGGTGTGGGGAGATGACTATCACTCAGCAAGATGTGTGTTATCAATTGGGACTTCAAATTAATGGGAATCCTGTTAGTGGCTGCATGACTGGATGAGAGCATTATTATGGAGGACGGAGCATTGAGCAGATATTGCATGAGTTATTAGGGGCTGTACCAGGACCTAATGACAAACAAGGTCAGAAATGGAGCGTTAACATATCCTGGTTTAGAAGACTGTATGTGGCGTTTTAGAGGATCACCCGACACAACAACAACTAGAGCAATACACCCGAGGGTATATAATGCAACTCATAGGGGGTTTTTTATTTCCAGATCAATCTGATACCAGAGTTCACATGACGTGGCTGCCTCTTTTAGAGGATTTAGATCAGTGTGGTTGTCTTAGTTGGGTTCTGCTGTGTTGACCTTTTTGTATCGTATGTTGTGTAGGAGTGTATGTTACCAGCAACGAAGCTTGGGTGGATGCACGTCTTTACTTCTGTCTTGGGCATATTATCGTATTCCCGCATGTCGACCAGAGGGATTCCACAGGCGGAGTTTTCCTTTGGCTCAGAGGTATTAAGAAGTTTTTCTTTTTTATTACAATTTGTTTTAAGTTGTATAACTATGTATAACCCGTGTTAACTCATGAAAAATGCAGGTGGGCCGGAATCGAACTGCGCAATGATTCTGAGGAGATTAGACTTCGAATTTGGCGTGGGGTGCTAAATACCATCGGGATACATGGGGTATGCAATGTGCATATTTCTATATTCAAATTTTTTTTATGCAACATGAGAAAAATTTAGTTAGTGATGTGTAACTTATATGCTGGGTGACTGGACTCCATACGTGGACCCACATATCCAACGTCTTATCCCTGGGTGGATTAGAGAGAGCGAGGCATTATGGCGTTCTCTGTGTCCATTGCTATGCCTTCCTATTGTAGAGTGGCATCAAGTAGACCGAGTTGTAAGACAGCTTGGTGGTTTGCAAAACATCCCTACCGCTCCACTTAATATTGACGACATGCATGTTCATGATGGACGTTTCGGTAGAGGGGAGTGGTACCCCACATTCTTGAAGGGTTGGTACGACATGTGGCAGGATAGGGAGCAGACTCAAGTACCCATACATCGCAACGATGACATGCGTCCATCACGTCAGTACTTATTGTGGTACTTTCGATGGGCACGTCTTGTTTTAGTGGGTCGTGGGGATCATGTCGTCCATATGCCTGGATACATTCCTGCGGACTTGCCACCAGGCCAAACTCCTAACGCTCCAGAGTTGCGACAGCCAAAGGATAGCAACTTACTAGCTTTAAACCCTAGATCAGGTCGCCGGGCCAGACCACAAACTAGAGACAGAGCTAGGCACAAAGCTCCCCGGGGCAGAGGGACAGCCAGCACCCTTGTGCCAGGAGAGCCTTTGGTTAATCCCCCAATGGCAGAGGAGCCTCCACATGAGGACTTAACTGAGCCGAGATTCACAGGTGGCATGGCTAAGGATTTTCTGACACTTAGACCACCACATTCGGAGTAGATTGCACAAATCCATGGGTACACCAGCAAGTCCTAGTAGTGATCAACTTGGACCTTTCCAGTGCTATGAACCAGAGCTATAAATCTCGATTTAGGATTTAGGGTTTGATATAAACAGTTTAGTAGGTTTACCAATAACAACCTTTCTGAAATCAATTAGGTTTGTGTAGGCTAATTATAATATTCAATCGCCAAGGTGTGGGAATTTTGTGGGTTTGTACTTATAAAAAAGAAAAAGAAAAACAAATGCCAAATTTCTGTTTTGTTTGGACAATTTGTACTCACTTTCATTGTAGTAAAACACAAGAATAAATTAAATACACATGTATAAGGTGAAGGAATTTGAGTCTGTTACAACAGAAAATTGATCCATGACAGAGCAACACAAATCAAACAAAATAAAAAGAGATAATTGCAAACTACATGCCACACTATAACTAATGAAACCAAACTCTTATCCTCAACTGCTATTGCTATGAAGGATCTTTGTTTCTATTTCACTTTTGGGATGACAAAATATACATCTTCAATACCTAATAATTATTAGTCAAACCCTCACAAAAATGACTTAACTGAAAGCAATAGAATACTATCCTGCTATTCTGAAAAATGTAAGGCTTAAAGCTCTCATCTAAGAAAAAATAACTATATAATGAATAAAAGAAAATACTATACTTAGTGGTGGGGGAAAAAAACTATACACCACCACAAGGCACACAACACCACTTAGCTATTTGAAGAAAAAACCACTGCAAAGGATTTGGCTGATCCTCCACTGGTGATGGAGTTGGTAGCGGTAGCTCGGAAGGTAGATGGCGGTGAAATGCGTCGACTGCTGCGGTGACACCATCTTCATCCTTAATCAACTTTGCAACTTCCATCGCTCGAGACTTCACCTGAAGGTTTATTATTAGAATCGAGTGGACCTAACCGTTAAGCAATTACATTGTGAGGCTTGGATTCTAAGTTACCTCTGGCTGGAGCATGAACTTTATGGCATTTGATAAATTCTCAAGAGTGAGCTGAGAAATCGGAATTGGTGCAGGACCTAGCCCTTTTTGATATATTCTGTCCCCCCAAAAGAATTGATCTCCGAAGAATGGAACAATGGTCGTCGGACACTGTCAATAATGGTAGTTATATTAGTAATCAACCAGCACAAATGCTGAGACTTAAACACAGATACTTGGTTTGAGGAAAGGAAAATTTTTTCTTGTTATCTACGCTATTGAACATTACCCCGGCTTTTAGTCCTGTAGCTGTGGTTCCAGCTCCACCATGATGCACCTGCATTTTGAGCAGAAATTATCTCCAGTTGATCACTCTGGAACTATAAGCATCTTTTATTTTCTATTCAATAACCCTGAAACTGTAAATTTCGACTCACCACGGCAGAACATTGAGGAAACAACCAGTCGTGAGGGCATCCTTCTAGAAGGAAAACACTGTCAGGAACTTCTGTCACTGCATCATGGAACAAAATAACTATCCAAACACAAAATGGAAGTGACAATAATAATTATCTAAATGTTGAAGACATAATTTGGAGGATACTTACAGTTCCCGAGATTTCCCCAGCCTCGGTCAATGATTCCCCGCTGTTCGGTATCCTTCAGTGCCTCTATTATAACATCAGTAGCTCTTTTAGGATCTTCAAGAGGCTAACAAAGTAAAACACAATATTGTCATTTAGAGGACTGACAGAAATCCTTTTTTGGGATAATTAAAAACTTGTTTTAAAACTGGATAATGTTGTGAGACATAAAATGTTCAAGATACTAAGATGAAAAAGACACAAAAGTTGAAATTACAGAAAAAAAAAATTACTCATTTGTTCATACAAAATGAGCCAGTTCAAGAGAAGTCGCCATTACCATGCTCCCGAACCCAAAATATAAAGGTTTTGAGCCTTTCTGAATCCATTCGACAAAATCCTCGCGTGGTTGATACTTTGATCCAACGTTTAAGAAACAATAACCAACGACATCAACTAAAGGGCCCCAGTCTGTAAAATTTGTTAGATATCTTTAGTCATGGTAAAATATTTGACACTACAAAGCATGCTTATCAAACATTTTAAGGCAAATAGTTGCATTATCAACAGAGCATGAGTATTGCACAAAAGAGTTCACCAAATTCAAACCATGGAAGTTATGATATCATCCTGACATGACTTTAAGCTACTCAAGAAAGTAACAACTAAATATTATTTATCTAACACTTATTGAGAGAACAATATCGAACCATATTTATGCTTATTCGATTCTTGTCCATACCGCTCGGTTTGGGAACAACATGAGGACTCCACATATATGCAGTTGGTAAGTGAGATATCGATCCACGGTACATGCTGAAGTATGCAATAGGAGCAAGCTTCAATTTCCTTTTTCTGAAGTCATTGATAATTCCTCTAATTCCCCACCATATCAGAAGATCAACAATTATATAGGACAGCTGGATGCAATGAGACATGATTACTGGTAAACTTCTCCAGCAGCATATTTACACCATTATCAAGATTCAGAATGCAAATAGTTGTTCAAGAAAAAGTACTTACCCAGTAACCAGCACTTTGAGGAACCCGAGCCAGAGGATGAGGGAACTGATATGTTGGCCTGCCTATTGAGAAAATATACATGTGAGAAGTGATTCCAAAAAAGAATTCAGAAAGAAACATGAAAAGAGGATGAACATCAGTTACTTATTACCAGATATCTCTATGGTTCTAGATTTTAATATTCTCAAATCAAGAATATATACGCTTCCATATCGAAAGTAAACAACATAAATTTCTACTTAATGGTTATTATGACTTTAACTTACGTCCAAGGCATCGTGAAGAAGATGTGTATGGGCACCCCAAGAGCTTCAGCAACATGTACATGTCCTGAAACAACTTTAGAAATTGAGCACTCACTTTTCCTTCTAAAGCACATCATTATCACTATCTCTTTCTTGTAGATTTGTGTTTGAGTACAATAAAAATGAAAATAAATGGCGAAGTACGAAGTGAAGAACAATACACTAGCCTTCTAACCACTCACCACAAGCAGTGGGGTTTGCAATAATAGCCTGAGCTCTGAAAGGAACACCAGTTTCCAAATCAGGTGCCGTGCATGCCGGAAGAAGAGAATCAACGATGGCCTTCAGCTGCTTTCTTTGAATAGATATTTCAGTTGGACCGGAAGGTATTACACCTTTATTCCTCACCATATCTAGTATCATAAAAACATAGTATATTTCAAGGACCAAGGATAGAAAATATTGCATTGAAGTTGGTAAATGCTGCATTAAACTCTTACATGCTGCCAAAGCACGAGGATCACCACCCAAAGGGTAGAAATCTACACCAGCAGACGTTACAAATGTGTCGAAATCAGCATGTGTTGCTAGCCTAACTCGATGACCATACTCCTGCAAAGCAAGTGAGTGAAGTGTTATCTCTAACAATAATAAAGTATGAAAGAATGAGTAGAAATTCCAGGTTACATCTACACAATGCAAAGATGAATTGGTCAGGAATATTCAAACATGCCTGAAGTCTTTTTGCAATGGCCAGAAAAGGTTGTACATCGCCTCTAGTTCCGACCACAAGAATGACAATTTGCAACTGTGGAATTGATTTTTTTGATTCAAAAATAAGACTTCCACTCAGTGTTGAATCTTCAAAAGATTGGAACTCCAATAATTCTGATGCAACAGGTGCAGTTTTCTCTAGATCAACTTCAACAGTCCCATCATTTTGTATCTTCACTAGGTTGGCAATCAGTTTTTTCTGAGAAGAAATACGAAAGCGACATGACTAATCGAAACAATTTAGCATCTCTAAGGCATAAATCACAAGTTATGACCAGAATTTCAAGTAGAGAGCTACACTTTGCCACATGTTTTAAAATAAGGCTTTTATCCGAAACAATACTAACATCTGAGCTTAACTTAAATTAGACTAAAAATGCATAAGCACAAGCATGAAAATCAAAACCATGCACATAAGATGCGACTTGTGTCTACCTTATCACGCTCGGATAATCTGTCCAGCATTAGTTCATGCCTTGGAGATCCCCATTTTTCCATCATTGATCTAGTAAGCATAACTTCATGATCAGAAATAAGCTGGTTCCTCTCGGTTCCAGCAGTTTCTGTGGCGAAATGCTCCGAACCTTCAAGAACAATATTCAACTTCAATAAACATATCAATACAATCTTTCAAAATAACAAAGTCAGGAATTCTTCTTTTATACTTTGTCATAGCATCAACCTCAAGTATATTTGCCATTCATACATAGTCATAGATATAAATGATATTTCAGCTGAAAATCATAAATTTGATGAGAACTAACCTCCCCGAGGCGAAGAGCCAACTTCTGATGATCTCCGGCCTAGATGATCCTCCTCGCATTCCTCTTCGGCTTTACAAGAAGTCGAATCAAACCGTTCATCCGGAGGCTTACTCTCAGCTATAGCCAATCCATTATCACTCATTTTCCTGAGATCTTTATCTTTATTTTGTATGCTAACAAAGCCTTCTAAAAACTCCTTGGACAAGTATCCAATCCCATTGGTATTACTCCCCATTCCCATAATCTCTATTTTCAACTCTCATTCACCTTTCTTGATTCTGATTCTGCCAACTCCATCAACAACAAATAAACCCAACAAACCAAACTATAGGTAAAACCAAGCAAAATTTTCTTCTTTTTTTCTTATGTATCAAACCTATACTAAGCTCACAAACTCATAAAGTACTTCAAAACCAGTTCCATGGCATCTGAACATTCTCCACTTTTAGCCCTTTTTTTTTTCTCCCAATCACCCCATAAACATAGGCCAAGTGGGGTTCAAAAAAGACCAAACACAACACTAAATAATTGAAAGCTTTTTACAACCCACCAGTCAATCAAGCACAAAGAACGTTCGGTAAGCATAAAGTTGAAAGCTTTTTTTTTTCCAATTCTAACCTTAGACCCAGCTCAAGCTATAATATACCTTCACTATCAGCACAAAGAAGAATAAGAGAGAAAGCTTCACTTAACTGAAAACGGATGGCATCTTAATTAGGAAGAGTGAAGAAGAGATTGCAGTATCAGCCATTTACACCAATCATGGCATTGCCACTTGCTTCAACTCAAGTAACCAAAAAGGTATACTGTAAAAAGAAACAATTTTGATAAATAAAAAGGAAAAAAAATGATTTTTTTTTTAATGGGTTTGAGGTGGTGGTTGTTTTGGACAAGGAACTAAGGAAGTAGTTTCATTTAATGTGAGAAACATAACAGCAACGAAGTTCGGATTACAAAGATGTCATTTTTTTGTGAATGTGAATGTGACCCCTCCATTATTCCAGAGAGGAAAAGAAAATTCCCAGCAAAAGGAAAAAGAAATTAATAAAATGAGTATGAAAAATGGTTTAATAATTTAAGATAATAAATATCTTATAGATTTCTTGAAAAGGTGCTTTATTTATATATTCTATTCCATTTTTAAAAGTTACGTGTATATGGCGTGGGACATGGACCTTTAATTGTGGGGTTAATGTTAATAATGTGGATCAACACTGATCAAGAATCAACAGAGCTTCGCTGGCTAAAGTTCCAACGTCCATGACAGTCAAAGACTGTGAATATATAGGAAATTAAAATCATACTTTAATCAATAACCATTAATATATAATATATATTAAAATATAAAATATATATTTTATATTTTAATATATATTAATAGTTAATTTTGATATTAATTTTGATATGCAACTAGTATAATTCTATTTTAATTTTTTTAATTTAATTTAGAGTTTTGATATGAACAAGTCGCAAAAATATGTATGTATATCAACAAATTTTTATACATAAATATTATTTTTGTAAATGATGACTATGGGCATCTCATATTCATATTGTCATGGGTGAAAAATGATTTTAATAGTGTGTCAGACTGTGAATATGCATATGCAGATATTCACGTGCCAGTTGAGATGCTACGCCAAAATATAATCATATTACTTAGCTTCATAGAATTGAAACATTATATATAAATAAATAAATATAATAATTATTAGCAACATGTTATTCATCAACGATATATATGCAGGAGAGTACGCATACTAGTGGTTGATAAATAATAATCAACATATGAATGTAAGAGTTATATAATGTCCAACCTTAGATTTTTTCTATGTGTTAGTCTGTTAGTCTGATCTCTTAACAAAACAGTGCCATTGAAATTTGAAATTGGATTTTTGCAAGAAGAATGCAATTGATGATCCAATTTTTCCTTCAATTCAACACAGAAAGAAGATAAATGTAGAAACAATATTAATTCAAAAGTTATGCTCTCTTTTATATTTGGATATATGATATATGATATGATGAGTAACTAAAGCAATAATTTTCTTTTCGAGTAATGCTAGAAAATAATATTAAGAAGTCCATAGGGAGCCCATGAATATAATTAGGAAATTAGTGGGTGATAAAAAAAGAGAGAAAAAAAAAATAATATTGACTTCTTTCTATTTTTTTAATATTAGCTTGTAAGATTTTTTCTTTTCTAAAATATATGTCTTCCTTTGAAACATAAAATATAATGATGAAATTATCAATACTTAATACATCTTTTTAGTTATAAGTAGAATTTGAACTCAAAACACTGAAAAATGAAAGAAAAAAAAAGTTATATTGTTATTACTTAATTTATGCATTTATACATACACATCGTACTGAATTCCTAATATAAAACTCCTTAGATTAACTATTAAATCATCAATTACCTATATAAAACAAATAATACATGTATTTAGTACCAATAAAAAAAATAAAGCAATTCAGCATCTCTAAAATTAGTAATATCTTAGATGACGTATCAAAATGAGAAGTAGGAATGAGTATTGAGTAGGATATTCATCATCTAATTTGGCTAACATACATGTCATCAAGAAAATTAAATAATTATCCAAAATATATAGTTGAGTTTACATTATTGAATTCTTATCAACTAAATTTCTAAAATATCCAAATAGGATATTCGAGAGAAAAACTTGAAAATGACATTTAGAATTTTAGATACCCATAATATTTAAATAATAATGTTTTGACTGCAGTTTTTTTCTGCCTATAAATTTGAGACAACCCTTTTACTATATACTAGATTATTTTAATATACAAATGCAATATAAACAATAAGAATATGATGTACACGCAACAAAGAACAAAATAACAAGTAAAATATTTGGAAAACTTGGTAACCAAACTTGTGTTTTTATCCATGAAGCTTCGACGACATATTAATTATTATTTTGGTTAAGCGTACTTATTTTTTTATTTATATTTACACCTGGATAAAAATAAGTTCAATATTGTACTTCACTTGGTTTAGTGAAAACTACAGATCATCATGCATGCATTATCCAGATATAAAATACCTACGAAAAAGATCAAATAGAAAATTATATATCTAATTATATTTTACTGCCATTCGGCATGCTGAATAAAATTCTTTTAATATAATTCTTCCAGTTGTCATTTTTTATTTTTGTCATGACTTGTCAATTTTATTTTGGTAAACGACTTGTCAACTTATTTGGTTGACCATAACCTTTTTCTTTTCCAATTTTTTTTTCGGGTTTTTTGTTTTATTTTTAATTGTTGGTGAGAAGAAAAGATTGTGGAGTCTTTTTAGTTCATTGTCGTCAAGTTCAGTTTTCAAACATAAAAAGGCCCAACATGGGCTTGAATCAAAATCTTTCCCCCTTTAGCGTTCAAACAACGGAAATGTTCAAGCCCAAAAAAAACAACGAAAATGTTCCAGGTCCATAAAAAGGAAAATATATAAATTGGCCCATGCAGGTCTCGAACCTGCGACCTTCGCGTTATTAGCACGACGCTCTAACCAACTGAGCTAATAGGCCACATATTTTTTTAAATATTTATTATAGTATAATACAAATAGTGATTTTAGTTTTTCCTGATATGAATTAAATTGTACTAGCTTTCAGGATTAGAATTGTTAATGCTAATAATGTCACAATCTCTAAATTATATATATTTATTTATTATTTATTTATATTTATTTTCTTAAATGATTCATTTGCATATATTATGCACCACACCTTACATTTTTCTAATAACATGTTTACATAAGCTTATTTGAATTTTTTTATTAATAGTCATCGTTAGCCCTAAGCTTTCATTTCTTTTGGCCCTTTTCTTATGCTAAGGTCTTGTATGGTAATCCATTTCTTATTGAATAGGTTGCAGAGATACACAACTAACTTGTTTGCCTTTGTTGAATAAAGATTAGAACAGAACTTCCCACTACTACGATGTCAATTCCTCACTACACACCACTTTTCCTCAGGCCCTCATCTCGCCATCCCGGACCGCAGAAAGAACATGACCATTGTTATCAACCATTCAACACTTGTTCTGGAAGAAAGGAAAGAATGAAACATATGCAAAATAATATAAAACTAGATGTACAAAATGGGTAAGTTAGAATCTACAAGTTGCAGGAACCAAAGCAATAGTTGGTATTGAAAATAACAGTTGGTTCTAAATTACAGAGAAGAAATTGAAATGAATTATTGAGAAGAGAGGAGAGAAAACGGAGGAAGAGTGAGAGGGAATCTCTCACACAAATGTGAAGTGAGTATAATGATTCAACTCAACTAACTACTAATATAATGTACAAGGAGAGGTGATGAAATAATTAATCAACTAACTTGTCAGCTAAACATCTAACTAACTAACTTCTGAATTTAGCATGCACTTACATTATTTACAATTCATCTAGCAGTGAAGAAGTGAGCATATTAAATTACAAATTGTCACACAAATTCATCTAGCATGAATTTAGCATGCATGTCACACAAATTGTATTAGAGTAAAGGAGAATTATCATGATCTTTTCAAGTGTGTGAGAATGCACCTAAATATTAATAACTCTATACATAGTTTGTAGATATACATAAGACATACATGACAAAGTGTTGAATAATTAATTAATAATATGAAAAATCAAATAATCATTTGACATAATCATAACTTTTGGTCTAATGACAAGCATTCAATCCCACACATAATTTTGTCATTTCCTTAAAAACCAAACCTCTTGTTCTGTTAATTGTGACAAGGCACAAGCACACATGCTCTTGAAGCTCTTCCACTTGTTTCATAAACCCAACATCATTCTTCCTCATAATCTCCATCACCATTTGCAGAGAGAAGAACTTGTCCTCTTTTCTGTCCAAACAGAACTTCACCATTACCTTGCTATGTTCAATCTCATCATGAACCCTAACAACAAGTCTACTCATCGTTTCTAAATCTCTACTCAATATATATGTCCCTTTTGCTGCAATATATAGTTGATCACAAATTCTACTAAGAAAATTTGTACTCATAATTCTTGATGAAATAAACCTTGATCTTCTTATTAGCTTCTTCCTAATGCCAATGCCACAACATGTTGTAATACAAATTCCTAATGCCTTCTTTAAGGACTTGATAAGCTTAATTTTCGTTCCGATTTTTCTAATCATAGATTTCAAATGTTGCAATAGCAACAAGTGCTTATCACTAATGGGCTTGAAGGAGTAGTCTTCGAAAAATGGATTACTTAAGGAGACGAATGAGTTGAGTTCAGAAATGATAAGATTGAACTTTTCTAAAAAAATTTCTTCACCTTCCATAATAATATTTTCTAGTGAACTTTGAATGAATTGGTAATTGGATTGGACTTGTTTGATGCTTTTGAGAAGATGGATGCAAATGTTTGAAGCCTCATAAGTGATGTCAAAGTAACTTAGCATTACACTCCTTAGTTCTTGTGATCTCTTTGGGAAGATTCTTGTTGTGTTGTCAAGAATGGTGGGTATGGATTCTTGGCATGGTTCAAGGAGTGTCTCTAATGAAAGTTTAATTTGGTTGAAATAGTTATTATTATTAATAAGTAATTGATGAGCTTTGGTAAGGAAATCAACATAGGATTTTGTCCTTAAAGCCCTTTGGTACTCCTCTTGGAAGTTGATGCTTTTTTGCTCATCTGCTTTAAGGTCCTTCAATCCTGAATTATATAAAACACAGAATTATATATTGTACTAAATATTTATAAGACATAGAAAATAAAATGGAGAAAATAATTAATTACCACATAGTTAGCCATTTACAACTATTCACTATGTTTGAAAAAAAAAATCATATATATGCATACTCGTGATGATTAATTTTGTGTACACATATATACAATTTTCATTTTTGGCCATTTTATATTATCTTATACTTCCTTTTCCAAATTATGTTCATGCCTAATAAATTTCTCCATGATGTCATACATGGGTAAAAAAAATAGGGTAGAGACCACAGAAGATATATTTTTTTTTACTAAGTAAAAATACATAATAATTGCCAGCTTTATAACAATTTTAAGTATGAATTTCAAAGATGTTATTAACAAAAAAAAAATTAAAGAAGAGAAAACATGAAATATATATGTGTATTCATGAAAAGAAGATTTACCTTTGCCACCCATACAAGGTCTTATTAGTTTTGCTAACATATTGGTTGATGTTATTATGGACAAATTAAAATCGATAGATGTTGAAAATTAAGAAAGGGAACTAATAATAATATGAACAAGAAGCTAAGAAGAAGCTTGGTCCTCATCAATATCACATAGGAACTATATATAATCATAATAAAATAATATCTATCATGCAAAGTTGAAGACTCATGAAGCCTAATTAGTTTTCCTTGTAGTATTATATAAAATAAACTTTCTACGTAATACATCTTTGCAGCTTTGCTTATACAGCCTCTCAACGGGGCCGTTCCAAGAATAATTCAAGTTCAAGCTTCTCCATTTTATAATAATAATAATAATAATAATAATAATAATAATAATAATAATAATAATAATAATAATCCTTAGAAATTAGAATACATATATGCATGTATGTCTTGACTCTTGATTGCACCCATTATAATTGAATATATAAATAGTTTGTATACTTTATTGCTGAAATTAATTAAATTGTTTGTGATTTTCTTGTCTTTCAATTTTCTTTATTATTATATGTCTTAGCTTGTCCTTATTTTAGATACATAGATTTTGGAGGCTTAACACAATTGATTGCCAAGTGTACATGATATATATTATAAAATGTATCCACAATGCATGTGTTTCTGCAGTAACTAGATTGACATGAGCAATATATAATAATAATCCAATAATATTATATGAAAGTTCAAAATAAAACTATATATTAATTAATGCATACGTAGAAATAGAATTCACCTCTTGATTATCGTTGCATGACCCATCTACTTCATCTCCACCCTAAATCACTCTATCTATCTCTGAAATCATAGTTATTAATTACAATATATATATGTTCATTGTATTATTATTATTATAAGGTCATCTATGATTCACATCCGTTTGAGTTTGAATCTCCTAATTAATTTTGTCCATTTATATAGTGGATGATGATTCGGCATGCATGCATGTTATTATAAATATCAATATATAAGATCACAAACTAATAATTAATCTAGATTTGACGAGAAACGAAGAAGTTTTACTAACTTCATTATTATCTATTAGTAATTATCTATTATGAATATTATTCTAAGTGGAAAAAAGACAATATAGTATATCATTATCAATTTTGATATATTAACAAAAAACTTATATCAAGATAAGCTTCATGATTTTACCAATATATAATCCAAAAAAGTAAAACTTATAACCTTTCATTTTTTTTTCTTGTGGCTTAGTTTTTTTTTTTTTAATGGAGTTGATTATTGAGTCGTTTTTGTAGTATTGAGCTTTTCATTTACACAATAGGAAACATATATACATTCCTTCTACTTCTTTTTATTAAAACCTCTTTTAATATATATTTTTCATAGACTAAACAATAGAGAATATAAGACAACAAAAATAAAAAATAAAAAAAACACAATGAAAGCTAACGTGGAGACTCCACAAAGAGACAAGTCACCAAATGAGATTTGCAATGCATGGAAGCAACCCTTTTTTGTAGAGGTTCCCACGCACAAGATATTCAAGATCCATGGAACTAGAGATGCTGATTCCTTAGGAGGGGAGATTATTATTCCTTCAGGAATAATAAACAGAAAAATAAAAATAAAAAATTGCAATGATATATGTATATTATGCATGTAGATATGTATGTATGTATGTATATGCGTGGAGAGTTCAATTTAATTTGATTGAGGGGTTTTAATAATTATCAAATTCAATTCAATGGGCTAGCTAATTAAGCTAGTCCACATACATCTCTTTGCTTTTCCTTTTCTCTCAATTAATTTGTCACTAACGTCATTCTTTTTTGGATTATTAGGATGCCAACAAACAATACGTATACATACTTAGAATACGACATATTTCTGTATTTAATTGCTATTTTTGTTTTCCATATTTAAGGGAACTATCCTGAAATATACCTCAAAATAGGATAGAGGAGTCTTGTTGTTGTTATTATTATTATGTGACAGTGACCATTAGTTTGGCAAACCAACGGCTAATCTACTATCGCAGATTGAAGTTTGAGTTTACTGCTGGCTAATGAATTATTATATACATAAGATTAAATTCAAACTCTCGATACTTGTTACTAAGTTAAGTTGGGTAGTTTATGTTTTTTTTTCTTTTCAGGATAATAGTATAGTTTCTATTTTTATTTTTTTTGGTTAAACCTAAATATAGGTTTTATCTCTTTTTTTTTTGGACTTACGCTTTACCTTAAAAACAAGATTTTTGATAACTCAAGGCAGTAGATGGGCCACTGTTGCAATGATACATACTTAAAAAGTACCAAAGCCCAAGCCCAAAAAAGAGCCGCCGAAGTCTCTAATAGTTTGACAAGTCAAAAACCTTTTTTTTTCAAAAAAAAAGTTGACCTTTCTACTCTCAAAATTCAAAAAATATAATTTTCTTGTTTATCTTCATTGCAAAAATATCATTAATTTTGATATTCACTTAATTTAATGATATTGTTTTAATCTAAAGTGTTAGCTTTCAAGAATGATGATCGTACCATGATGTATGTATTAAGACGCTCTTACATTATTTAAATATAATAATTATCATATTATTACTATAGTTAACATATTATTTATTATTAGATTAATGACTAGTGAATAATACATCATCTAATCTGAGCCATACATATTTAATTTGACAGTTTCGGTAGATTAGGGAGCTATGACATGTGCAGAATTTTCTAGAAGACCAATAAGTCTTACAAAAAACTAGCAAATAATAATTATTGTATATATGTAAATTGATTTTGAATAAAACTAATTAACTGATAATGATATAAATTGAAAGAAAATAATTCTTATAGAATCCCAGAAATTAACAAAGTTTCATTATTCTTCTAGCTAGCTAGGTCGGCAAGATGTGAACTAAATTTTTTAAACATATTTTTTTTTAATTAATCTTACTTAATTTGAGGATAAAGCGTGTGTAAAAGTCAATTATATATTCCTTCCCCGAATAAATTCTGGCTGAACAAAACCGTTTCAACATAATTCCTTCCATTAATTATTAGATAACCAAACAATTTTATTACTTTAAATAAAAAGGTCTTTATATAGCTACCAAAGATAACTTGGATGATGGATGGGAAATCAAATAAAGTTATATATAAAAAAAAAAGCAATTATATGTTGTTACATGAAATTAAATGAACCGATATAATAACTTATTATTAATAAGAATAACATACATAAATACCTATATCTTCATTTGAGTTTAAAGAAACACAAATTAAATAAGAAAATAATAATCCAAACTATAAGCAACAAAAAAGTTCGGTGATTGCAAAGAAAATAATAAAATATGTGCCAGTTATATATAAATTAAAACAAATATAAAACAGTATCTGTTATTATTGGGGTATATGTATAGCAAATTATTATATTGATATTTTATTTTGCCCGAAGACTTTTTTGTATCTTGCGTTTAATGTATAATATATAATTGATAACGTATTTACTTAAGAAAAGACATTCTAAAACATGGTCTACAACATAATGCATTATTATGTTGACGTCGACGTGAGGAATTAATCTCATATATTTAAGATTAAGGAAAAGTGAGAAATTTATAAGATGAGAAATTTATTTACTTAACATCTTAAAATTTTGAGTTAAATATGATGTCTTTTTTATCTTAGTTCTTTTATTTGATTTTGTTTCCCATGATGAATTAACATATTATTTATTCGCTGACCCATGTTACTTATAATCTTATCTAATTTAATATTTATAATTTGTAATTCTATACCTAAAAATATAAATGTATAATTATAGATACTTATATCTATAATTATACATTTATTATATTTATTTAATAATATCTAGTTATTCTAATAATAATTAAAAATATAAAATAAAATAATTTTAGAGCATAATTTAAATTAATTTTCTATTATATGAAAATCTTGTTTTTATTTATTATTATTCATGAGTTTTTTTTACTAATAATTAATATGTATTGACTTACGTAATAAAAAAAATTAATATGTGCACAATATTAATAATAACACATTAATATATGCATTGACGAGTATTATTAAACCGCGTGAATTAAATTGCTTAAGTCACTTATAAATAGCTTAATCTATGTCCCACATTAAACCATCTCAAAACATACACATAGAAGAACACTCTTATTATATTCTCTTAACCCTAATAAAGATCAATTACTTATATAATTATGGCTGAACACCACCACCACCACCTCTTCCACCATCACAAGGAGGGTGAGCAGCCCGTGGATGCCGCCGTCTACTCCGAAACCACATTTGTTGGCGGCGCCGGCGCGGAGGTTGATTATGAAAAGGAAGAAAAACACCACAAGCACCTTGAGCAGCTTGGTGAATTGGGAGCTGTGGCTGCTGGTGCTTATGCCTTGGTAACTTTTATTTTAATTCCATAATTGTATATGAAAATTAAAAGCATTGTTATTAATTTCAGCTTAACATTTGACTTTACATTAAATTAGTAGCTTGTTTATTCAATGCTATTTTTTTCACATTAAAATGGTGTAACGATCTTAATGAGTAATTATTTATATTCAAATTCTGATCTGAAATTCTTGTTCTTAATAATTTATTATTATTATTCTACAAATCTTTAAAATTAGTCACTTTAAAAAAATGCTATAAAAAAAATAAAAATATAAAAATATTGTGTTAGTTGGTCAATAATTTGTTATCTCCTCCATTTTATTTCTCTAACATCAAGATACTATAATAACTCACCGCATATATATGAAGTTTGTTAATGTATATATATAATTTTAATGTTTGGCGTAGAAATTAATTATCGAAATAACTTTTCAAAAAAATTATTAAAATAAGATTATTTAATTTTAATTTATATAATTTAATTTCTATATGTAGCATGAGAAGCACCAGGCCAAGAAAGATCCGGAGCATGCCCACAAGCACAAGATAGAGGAAGAGATAGCGGCGGCAGCGGCCGTCGGTGCGGGAGGATATGCCTTCCATGAGCACCATGAGAAGAAAGAGGCAAAGGAAGAGTATGAGGAGAGCCATGGAAAGAAGCATCATCATCTCTTTGGTTAAATCTCATCAAAAGGAAAAAAAGAGAAACATCGAAGAAAAACTAAAGAGAGTTATATTTATAGCAACTACCTTAAATTAAACATTTCGTGTTTGATTAGTTGACATTTTATGTGAATTTATGTCTTTGTTTGTGTTAAGTTTTAATTTTAATAAAAGTAGTGATAATAATGTGTTTGTAATTAATTGAGTTTGATGTCTCTACATCTAAATTTGAGGTATTATATTATACAATAGGCTTATACTAGATGCATATCAAAATCAGCCATAAAATTAATCACTAATGTATAATACATATCGAAATATAATAATTTTTAATGCAGAAGGTATTTTTTTCTTCATTTTTTCTTTCTTTCTCTTTTAACTCCATACGTAGAAATATATTTTCATCAATAATTCAATGAAACGTCATTGCTTGCTTGAGCATCAAAACAGACTAAGAGTTTATTTGGGCGAGTTTTTTTGAGAAAAATCTTTTCTAAAATTATTATTTTTTAAAAAATCTTCTGCAAAAGTAAAAATAATTTTATGTTTGGATATCTCATGTAATAATATTTTTTTAGTCAATTATATTTGGATACAATAATATAAAAGATCTTTTTATTTATTTACTATGTTAAAACATTTTTTTCGAAAAAAAATCTTTTAAAAAAGGATGTAAAATATATTTATTTTACTAATGTTTTTACTTTTACTATTAAAAATTACTCAAATATACTAAAAAAATCTTATTTTAATCAAATAATGACATCCAAACAAACTCTAAAAACATCGTAACATCTTGGATAGTTATTTAAATTGTTGATTTTCTCTCCCTTTTTAATTGCTAAATATATAAATCAATAATAACAGAGGAGTGAATTCACTACTCCGACTAATCCAAGTTGTCATAAGACTTTTGACAGAGGAAATTTTTTTTTTCATTTTAACAGAACAGAGGAAAATCTTAAATAAATATTTGGACTTGTAAAATGGGCTTCCTTAGGTATTAGTTTATCTCTTCAAGGGCCTTCGGCCCGTTTCAATATAAAACCTAAATCACCGATGCATGCAGGCCCGAAATTGATAGAATTCCCATATGTTAATTACTAATTAATATCCAAAAAATACTAATTAGTTTGGATCTTTCAACAAAAAAAAAAAAAAATTCATTAAATCAAGATAGCAAATCAAGTTATAAATTTAATAATAATCAAAATTTTAATTTATTGTTCGATCAATTTTCTCTTTTCGAAGGATGTACTTTGTAGTTTATATACTCTTCTACAAGTTTTTTTTTTCTTTTTAAAACCAGGCATACTAATTTTTTTTTTTATAAAGATAGGGGTTTTGAATTCGATATAATGAAAAAGGAGAATTCTAGTAAATGTCATTTGAGTTACAGTTCGTTGGCAACCGGGTATACTAATTGCACAAAGCAAATATAAAATGAAATAAAACAATAACAAGTCGCAAACCTAAAAGTCACTTTATGGCTTTAATCAAAGATTTTTTTTTGGTAATAGGCTTTATTGAAATATTAAATTAAATTAGATGTAAATATTTTCGTCAAGCAGAAAAATTAAAATGACACACATTATGCATCGCATACCTTGGTCCAAATTAAATGTTATTCTTTTTGAATCATGAAGTGATTAACTCATCATATTCAATTGTTTTCGAGTGGGTTTAAGTTAAAAGTGTAATGGCAGCTATATATCATCATGATCTATCATATTGATTATTACTTGATTAATTAGCTGGATAGCTAATAACTATTGATCATTTATTTATTTTAATATATATCTTTGTATATACCTAAAGTTTATTTAAAATTGATTGGAGATTTAATTTCTAATTTTTTGCCAAAACATTATATACATATTAGAAATCAGTTATCAAATTATCTAATATATATTCATGTATATTTATATATTATTTTATTATATATATAACTAATTTAATAATTATCTTTTGATATTAATATAGGTTCATTGCTTTTGGTGAAATGAGAAATGAGAAATAAAACAAAAATGTTGTAGCAGGCAAATACACTTTGCCTTTGAATTATTTTTTTTCTTGCATGACTTAAATGTGTATAAATATTAAATAGTCCATAAAATCATTAATATTAATAAATAATAATAATTATAAGATCCCACCGACAAAAAGAGGAGGGGCTAGTCCTCCATCTCAAGCTGTCAGCCACTGCTATCTATATAACTCATTTCATTATTGGACATGGGACCCACTTGTCCACGTGTCTATTACTTTTGTACACGTGGCACATTTACTCCATTAATGTCCTCAAAATCATTATCGTCATCTCTTAATAAGCCCTAATTAATTAGTCATAGTTTTTTTAAAACTTTCTAATTAATTTTTTTTATTAATCAATACTTTGAGGATAGCAATAATTAGGATTTAAGTAAGCAAGGAAAAAGTTTGTTAACTATAATTTTTTAACTATAAGTAATTATAGTTTTTCTATTTTGATTTTTATTTTTGTTAATAAATTATTATAGAATTAAATGTATATTATTAAATGTTATAAATATATAATTACAAAAATTATTTATATAAATTTATAGATGTTAATTTAAATATAACAATTTTCATTTATGATTTTCTATCTATTCTTAACATGATTACTTTGGGATTAATGTGAGTATATAGGTTATCTAAGTGAGGCATTATTTAATTTGCATAATGGACAATCAATCATGGCTTGCTTATTTTCTATTTCACTAACTTTAGGAATATTATTTGGGCATCCAATGCATTATTGGAGACATTTTTATGAATAATTTTATGCATATATTATTTTATCAAGTGGCCACTCATAAGACTCCAAACAATCCATTGGTGATGATTATGATTTATATATATGGGTAATTTATACATATAATTTTCTTTCAATCTATCGTATTTAATTAATTTATTTAATTCTTTATTTTCTTCTATCTAAAATAACATATTAATTAGAAACTGAAATAAAAATTACTAAATTATTTGGAAATGATCCTATTTGAAGCCTTGACTAAAGATAAAATGTGGAATGTGATGAGAATTGAGTTACATGCAACAAAAATAGGAAATCTCTAAAAGACTATCTATCTATAATAATGTGATCTATTACCATGCATGCATTATTCCACATCTTCAATTATTTAAGTATCCTTTAATTTAGACCTTAATAATTTGCTTCTTTATTATCACCTTTACTATCTCTTACTTTTCATATATGATTGCAAAAGATCATATATATATATATGTTGGACAAAGTCCTCCCTAGAGGGAACAATAATAAATAGGAGACGTATATATCTATGATTAAAAAAAAAATTGTATCCTAGCTATAGCTAGAGGGGAATATTTCCTGATGTTTTTTAAGAAAGAAAAAGTGTTTTAACCAAGAAAAATATAGGAATTTTTATTTTAAAGTCAATAAAAGCCAATAAAAAGTTATGAATGATAACTTTTATATTATGTAAATGATAACTTTTTTAATTTGAGATGCTTACTTATTTATTGACTTAATTGACTCCCTAATATTAATTTTATAGTATTATTCTTTAACAAAAATTGTGAATGCATGCATTAAAGAAATATGTATATATATAGTAGAGTTCACAAATTAAACTTGGAATTTGTGGAAACAATATCAAATCCTAATTAATAGGCTAATAATCTTACAAAATCTCAAAGAAATCATGATAATATAAAATAGAAAAAATGTTTCTGAAGTCATAATTTTGAATATAAATATAAATAAATAAATATGAGGTCTATTATATTTCGTATATGTCTTAGCTTCTAGAATTTGGGAAAGTGACAATACTTAATAGTGTATATACCTTTGATAACATTATTATTAATGCATGGTGCCCCAAGAAAGCTTCACTACTCTTCTAACTAGGATCACCTATTTCAAGTTTCAACCATTATTGAAGTTTATATATATGGCCCCATAGTTAATTAATTATTCAACTGAACCCATGCCATTAATATATAGTTAAATTTTTTTATATGAACAATAATTAATATTTTACTACTACATTTACCACACTTTTAGTTTTATTTTTATTTTTTAACTATATATTAATACATGCATGTAACAACCAAA